>CAUYQV010155234.1:0-22794 GCA_963574575.1 Galagoides demidoff | reverse complement strand
GCCTCCCAAGTAGCTGGGACCACAGGCGCCCGCCACAATGCCCGGCCATTTTTTGGTTGCAGCCATCATTGTTGTTTGGTGGGCCCGGGCTGGGGATTCGAACCTGCCACCTTAGGTGTACGTGGCTGGCGCCTTAGCCGATTGAGCCTCAGGTGCCGAGCCAAAATAGTCTTAATAAATTTGGTATTTGTTGAAAGACTATGATTAAATTTATTTAATATTTACTAATTTTTTCAGTTCAAACTAAAACTGTTTTTTAGGTTTTTTTAATTTTTAAATAATATAGGTATAATTTTTTACCTTTTTTTTTTTAATAGACTAGTCAAACCCAGTAGTGAAAAGGGGAGAAATAGTAGAACAAGGAGTTCAGTCTGTAACTGACTGTGAACAATAGTTGAGATAACTCACTACTTTTGGACTAGCAACTAAAGCTCTTAACCACCCTTCCCCTAATTCTAATTATAGGTTATCCAGTGAATCTAGCAGCCAGTGGGCCTTAGTGGTACAGTTCTGCAGGCTCCATAATATGAAACTGAGCATGTCTTACCTTCAAGAATGTGCTAAAGCAAATGATTGGCTGCAGTTTGTTATTCATAGCCAACTCCATAACTACCACCCAGAGGAGGTAAGTCACTGATTATTAGCTGGAATACTTCTCAGAAGATGGTGTTCTTTCTGTTGTATTGAGATGACTCTTAGTTGATATGATACTGTCATTTTTACTAAGATTTCAATGGGTTGGCAACAAGCAAGAACTAATCATTAGTACTGAAGAGCTGAAAATTTTTTTTGACTCCTCACTGAATATAGAAATTCATTCAAAAGCAACAAACAACCTTGTGAGAAAAATAATTTTGCCTGTACTTTTTTTTAACATGTTCCAGCTGAAACTGAACATTTGAGTGTCTATTTTAATCATCTTACATGATTTTTAGGTGAAATCTCTTATCAAATACTTCAGCCCTGTCCTGCAAGACCACTTAAGGGTGGCTTTTGAGAACTTGTCTTCAGTATCCACCTCCAGGATGGACAGTGATCAAGTCTGCAACAAATCGCCCCAAGAACTCCAAAGGAACAATGAAGAGATGACAGATTTCTTTGAAATTCTACTCCGGTGCTCAGAGGAGCCAGATTCCTGGCACTGGCTCTTGGCTGAGGCAGTGAAACAACAGGCCCCTGTCCTCAGTGTCCTGGCTTCATGTCTCCAGGTGAGGATCATGAGAAGCCTAAATTAAGGACCCAGAGAACAGTAGAAAAAAATGGTGAAGAACAGGAAAGACTGATAATCAGAAGTGGAGTGACAGTGATAGTGAAACACCAGCATGTGTTTCCAAGGTCACTACAACTTTTTTACATTTCTAGATTAGGCGCTGGGCCATTTAGTGTATTTCTTTGTGCTATGACATCCAGTAAACTCAAGTGGTCAAGCCTTGGTTTCTGGTTGGCGGACCCAGAGAAGGTTACTTTTGGTGGACTGACCACCACTACTTTTTTTTTTTTGGTTTTTTGCAGTTTTTGGCCGGGGCTGGGTTTGAATCTGCCAGTCCAGCATATGAGGCCAGCACCCTACTCCTTTGAGCCACAGGTGCTGCCCCCACCCCTACTTCTTAGTGTTTTCTTTGGCAGGAAAGAGAGATGTTCCTGATAGTCCCTGAATCAGCAGATCAGTGGAAGGCAATCCTACTATGTTATGCTTAGTATTTCTCTGATTTCCACATAATACCCCTCTGTGTTCTTGGCCTTTTGTTACCACGTGGTGCAGAACAATTTAAAATAGTCTTTTGGTTACTTGTGTTTGAGTTCATTTAATGTTTGAAGCCTTTTTAAGCCATTTTATCTAAGTGAAATGACTAATTGTAAACAGGAAATAATCCATCTTTAGCATTTGTACATTTGTCAGGTAATCTAGGCCTAGTTGTTATTTTATTTTAAAACTTTGTCTTAGACAAGACATTATCTTGTCTAATGGCAGGATGCCAGTGCTATTCCTTGTCTCTGTGTTTGGATTGTTACTTCTGTGGAGGACAGTGTTGCAGCCGAAGCAATGGAACACATTCAGGGCTCAATAGAGGGCCATACCTGGGACCTTGAGGACCTTTCAGTCATCTGGAGAACATTATTAATAAGGCAGAAGAGCAAAACTCTCACCAGAGGTTTCCAGCTTTTCTTTAAGGTATTAATAGTCACTTCATTTCTTTCCAGAGTTTAGAAGGGTTCCCTTATATATCCCTCACTGGCCTTTTCTAATTCCTATCCCTGGATTTTATTTAGCCAACAACAGATGCTGATGGTAATAGAACTACCTTATTCATCGAAGTGCTTTTGATACATTATTTTGGTCAATATTCATAATCTCATGTGAAGATAATACCAGGAAGTGGGTTTTATCCTTATTGTATAGACCAATAAACCAAAACTCATAGAACTTAACCTAGACAAGGTTTCAAAATACTCTGAGTAAGTGGTATACTTATAGTTCAGACCCACACTTACTAATTCAATAATCCTATTCTGACAGACCAACTCCCATGGAAGCAATAAAATGTATGGTCAATGCCTGTTATAGATGTCATGGCGCCACCTAGTGGAACATCTCCTGCCCATGTGCAGTGGATCAAGTATAGAATATACAGAAAATGGATTGTATATGGCCTGAGTATTATTTTTCCAAAAGGAAAAGAAAATATAAATTTGAATTTATTTTTAACATACATGATTTAATTATGTATAGAATAGGGCTATTACTAATTATATTTTAACATTCTGTTATTTGGAATTATTCATTGAGATAATATTAAGCTGAAGATTTTATAGTTTTTGTAATTTTATTTGAACTCTTCCATAAAGGATTCCCCTCTACTATTAATGATGGAGATCTATGAACTATGTATGTTCTTCAAGAATTATAAGGAAGCCAAAGCTAAGCTTCTGGAGTTCCAGAAGAGCCTTGAAACTGTAAGTTCGAATTAGAGTTCTCTTTCTATTGATTTGAAATTGATTGGCATGGCCTTTTATCTACTAATAGTTGGGATAGGGCAACAGGAGAATAGTAGTTATGTGGTATGTTCAGACTAAATCATTTGTACCAGTCCAGAAATGGGGGCCAGAGCAGGAGTTGCAGTGGCCTCACTTACAGCAGCTTATCAGTTGCCCAGAGCAGATAAGTTTCATGGAATGTACCGACTGTGATCAGTGTTGGGAGAGGAATTCATGGTGTCTGCTGTGGACACTAGAGAGGAAAGTGGTGGCACCTGGGTTGCATTTTGCCAGTCCAAGTTAGCTCTAGCAGTATCAAGCATGAAAGGTGTTTAATACTTTATTCATTGTGACAAAAAATAATAGTTTTTTTTCTTTTTTTTGAGACCGAGCCTCAAGCCGTCCCCCTGGATAGAGTGCTGTGGCATCATAGCTCACAGCAACCTCCAACTCCTGGGCTCAAGTGAATCTCCTGCCTCAGCCTCCCAAGTAGCTGGGACCACAGGCACCTGCCACAATGCCCGGCTATTTTTTGGTTGCAGCTGTCATTGTTGTTTGGCGGGCCCAGGCTGGATTCGAACCCGCCACTTTAGGTGTATGAGGCTGGCACCTTAGCCACTTGAGCCACAGGCGCCGAGCCACTAATGGTTTTTTTCATCAGCACTCCCAGTGGTCCCTCTCCAAATGATGCAGCACTATGTGGCCAATTTTAGGCTTTACCTATTCACATGCTCACTTAAATCCTATTTATCATGTTGAGCTCCTATGAAGACAAAAGAAGTTGAAAGAGAGGGAATATTCTTTAGTCCTACTTGGGATTTTTAGCATTTTTGCCTTTTTCTACCCCAAAAGCACTATGTGATAAATGAGACAAAAGTATATACCAATTCTACTCAACAAATATATCACAGTGGAACCTCAGTACAGGCTTTTGCTCTCAATCCCACTGGTTTTAACTGTGATGAATATTTACAAATTATATAATTGAAAATACCAAATTAGCTATTTGACTATGCCTGGGGTTCCTAAATCACAGAAAAAATAGACATGAGAACTTCTTCAGCCTATCACCCTCTGTGACTGGGGTCCTCCCAAGTATCTTCTTCTTTTTCTTGCCCCTGCTCCAGCCTCCTACAGAGGAGTCAGTGCAGCTTCTCCCATCATTGCCTCAACCCTTTACTTCTATATATTTTTTCCTTTGACAAGTTCTGTCATTTGCCTGTGGTCATCCCTCTTCTCAGAGTGACAAAGCGAGGTAAATCCAAAAACTAACATTTTAATCCCAACTAATTTTAATAGGGACCCACAGGAGACTAAAAAAAAAGAAGTATTTAAAAAAGAATTAGAAGTATGATAAATTTTCTTCTTCTAAAAATCAGAGTCCTGTCAGAATAGTTATAGAAAACATTCAGGGCTCGGCGCCTGTGGCTCAATCGGCTAAGGCGCCAGCCATGTACACCTAAGGTGGCGGGTTCGAATCCCCAGCCCGGGCCCGCCTAACAACAATGATGGCTGCAACCAAAAAATAGCCGGGCGTTGTGGTGGGCGCCTGTGGTTCCAGCTACTTGGGAGGCGGAGGCAGGAGACTCGCTTGAGCCCAGGAGTTGGAGTTTGCTATGAGCTGATGCCATGGCACTCTACTCAGGGGGATAGCTTGAGGCTCTGTCTCAAAAAAAAAAAAAAAGAAAAAAAGAAAACATTCAGTAACATTACCTAGGTAGGGGCTCGGCACCTGTAGCTCAAGTGGCTAAGGTGCCAGCCACATACACCAGAGCTGGTGGGTTCGAATCCCAGCCTGGGCCTGCCAAACAACAATGACAACTATAACCAAAAAATAGTCAGGTGTTGTGGCAGGCGCCTGTAGTCCCAGTTACTTGGGAGGCTGAGGCAAGAGAATTGCTTGAGCCCAGGAGTTGAAGGTTGCTGTGAGCAGTGATGCCACAGCACTCTATCCAGGGGGACGGCTTGAGGCTCTGTCTCAAAACAAATTTAAGAAAGGAAGCTGAAAAATGAACAGAGAGGGACCATATAAGGCAGAGGAAAGAGAGTTGAGAAAGAAATTCCAAGTAGAAATAAGGAAATAGCAGTAATGTGACATAGGGTTTGATAAACCATTCCTAAACTTAAGATTTTGGCAGGCTTGGGCAGTCTGTTGAAAGGAATATTGCACTTCTGAAATCAACATCACAACCAAAAGCCCTCTTTGCACTTTAGACTTACCTTTAGAGT
This sequence comes from Galagoides demidoff, assembly GCA_963574575.1. Taxonomy (NCBI): domain Eukaryota; kingdom Metazoa; phylum Chordata; class Mammalia; order Primates; family Galagidae; genus Galagoides; species Galagoides demidoff. The sequence continues at coordinate 17,589 of CAUYQV010155234.1, read as the reverse complement.
GACTTTTGTAAGTGTAATCAGAAGCACATAGGAAATATCCACCCAAGACTAAGGCCTAACCCAGCACGAGGCACAGAGCTAATGAATTATAAGTTTCTGGTACCTTTCAACATACATATTTTTTGAAACCAGTGAGTTAAGTTTCTTTTCCACCAAAAGGCCCAGTATTTTTTGTGATTATGTTGTGTGAAGTCTAAAGTGAACTATGAGACTATAGTGACTAATAATCAAATATTATCTTCCAAAAGTAATATGAAGCAAGGGACCAAAGTAAAAATCTAGAATGAAGTAATGAAAGAAGCATTATGTGAGAAAGAAACCACTACTCCTCTTGTTCTCTAAAATGGGCATTTTCCTGTGGTGTCTTAATACCTTTGCCACACGTACTTATAGAATGCAGCTTGCTACTTCGAATCATCTCCCTATTAATATTTTTAGCATTTGCATTAATGTACATAGTTACCATTCAATAAAACATATATATATATTTAGCATTTGATTGAAATGATATAAATCCAGGCTTCTTAGCTGAGACCCTACTCTAGCAAGAATGTAAATTATAAGCAGTAGTATAAAGTAGTAGAACCACCTCAGTAATGTTAAGCAAGTCTTTCTAAGCAGTCTTCCTATGTGAATTTATTTATTTGTTTGTTTGTTTTTGAGACAGTCTCACTATGTTGCTCTCAGTAGAGTGCTGTCGCATCACAGCTCACAGCAACCTCAAACTCTTGGGCTTAAATGATTCTCTTGCACCAGCCTCCCAAGTAGCATAATGTGAATTTAAAATCTTCTGGACTAAAGTCAAGGCCTAGGTACCTCTATTCTGGTACCTCTGTAAAGAAGCCACTCAGTGACGTACACATGGTTAATTGCATAGCAACTCACAGGGCTATTAATTTGACAGTCACTAACTGAAGGAACTTACATTAGTTAACCTCTTAGTTGGCTCTCAGTCTATAGGACTCTTGCCATCTCTGACTTTCACCCACATAGCTTTCTGCACTGGGGCTTTCCATAAAGAGACAGAGTGTAAGGCTGCCAAAGCACTGGTTTTGGCCAGTTCTCTGAACCCCCTTATCAATTCTGTCATTTGGAAAAGACCTAAATAAGTATCCCCTTTTGTGATGGGAGGTGGCTTTGAGGGAATTGTGGCTTTCTTAGAGTTTCCCAAATTTGAGGGTCTTTTGTTGTTGTTATTGTTGTTGTTTTCCAGGCAGAGTCTCACTCTGTTGCCCCAGGTTAGAGGTTGTGGCATCAGCCAAACTCATAGCAAACTCATACTCCTGGGGTCAAGTGATCACCCTGCCTTAGCCTCCTGAGTAACTGGGACTACAGGCAGCTAATTTTTCTATTTTTAGTAGAGACGAGGTCTTGCTTTTGCTCAGGCCAGTCTTGAATTCCTAAGCTCAAGTGATCTTCCCATCTTGACCTCCCAGAGTGCTAGGATTGTAGGCAGTGAGCCACTGCACCCAGCCTCCAGACTTGAAGGTTTTGATTTGTTATTCCTGTGAAACCACTTTCCTTGAGCTTCTCTCTTTTTTTCCATAGCTTGTTATGGCAAGCACAGGGATCCACCCTGTGATCCCCACTACATGGCTGAAGGATCAGGTGTGTTTCCTTTTGAAGTTCATGCTACAGCAGTGTAAGACCCAGTATGAGTTGGGAAAACTTTTACAGCTGTTTGTTGGAATAGAGCATCTCTTCTCTGAAGGTAAGACAGTCCTTACACTTTTTTTTTTTCTTTTCCTGAGACAGAGTCTCACTCAGTTGCCCTTGGTAGAGTGCAATGGCATCATAGCTCACAGCAACCTCAACTTCTTGGGCTTAAGCAATCCTCTTGCCTCAGCCTCCTGTGTGGCTGGGTCTACCTATAGGTGTCTGCCACTATGCCTAGCTAGTTTTTTTTTTTTTTTTCTTCCTTCAATTTTTAGTAGAGACAGGGTCTCTCTCTTGCTCAGGAGGATCTCAAACTCCTGAGCTCAGGTGATCCACCTGCCTTGGCCTCTGGGAGTGCTAGGATTACAGGCATGAGCCATCGTGCCCAGCTAGCTTTCTTAATTTTGAAACTCTTTTAGAAGGGAAGTTAGCAAATTAAAATGCATATGATATGCAACGCTGTATTTACAGTCCATAACTAGGTTTGACAAAGTTACAGGTAACTCAAATTGTGGTTAAAATATTCAAAACATAGTATAATTGCATAAAACATAAATAATATAGCCAATCCTCTTATTCTAAGCAGTTATCAAATAGCTACATTTCCTAATGGCTAGCCTCTACATTACTCTGTCCCTATCATTCTCTTAAGAAATGTCATCATTGCTTAGGGTCACAACCCTGTTTCAGGAATTAGCAATTCATTCTGAAAGTTTCAGAGACAAATTTCACTGATTTTTTGCAGATTCCTCCAGATGTTTGCAATCTTAGAGAGTCTTAGGTTGTTGCTGAATCAAACCAATATTGCCTTACTATTATCTTTTTCACCTTAGAGAATTCCACATTCTTATTGAATGATAATGTTCCTTTATAGCAGATTCTGACGTTTTCACCCCTATGGTTATTTTTTCACACTTAAATTCACAGATGTTCATGGCGAGCACAATGGCTTAAGCCTATAAACCCAGCATTCTGGGAGACTGAGGCAGGAGGATAGCTTGAGCCCAGAAGTTCAACACTGGCCTAGACAGTATAGTGAGACCTCATCTTTAAAAAAAGAAAGAAAAATGATATGTTCAGTAGGAGAGCTGGATCTACACAGAACACTGAATAGAGTGTTGGGCTCAGGACCAAATATTTAGTAGGCGATGGGTCCGATGATTGAAAATAAAGTGGGTTGTTTCCAAAATACAGTGGCTGTAGGATGGTAGTTGTCAGTTAATATGCAGATCGAATGATAGGTGATAGGTCCTTTTAACATCTAGGTGTTTTTGTTGATATTCTTCAGAAATGAATTTTCTGTTTGCTATAATCTGTCTTTGAATAATTACAAGGATTGACTACATTGTTAACCAGTACTATAATACTTTTACTCCATATAAGTAATCAATTATTTCTATTTTTATAGGATATTTGTCTTATGTGTGTTGTATGTATAGCATTGTATATGCTTAGGGAATAGGAGGAATATGTTTTAGAACCCTTAATTTATATGATGTCGCAAAAAATACCCCAGTATGTCCATATTGGCAGAGAACTTTTAATGCCACTAAGGGTAATAATTTCCCAGGGACATCAGGAAGAGCTCAGCTGGGTCACCCTAGGTTAAGCAGATGGATGTCAGGAGGAGCAAGTGACACTCCATTCTGAATATGATGACTATATTGTAGCCTAGGCTATTGGGCCAGCTGCAATTTCAACTGTCCTATGAGTTCTGTGTCTTAATCTACATGATGCCAACATTGAATAAACAAAGGACCAATCAATCAATCAAACAAATTTGACCAAGGTAGGGGAAAAATCCAGAAAGAAGTTGGGATTACCTAAGAGAATAACTAAAATCTTTCCACAGTTACTATGTTTGTTATATGGAAGGCTGCCAAGTTCTGCCCTGTATATAAAGCCAGATTTATAAATTGAGTTTGTATGCTAATCCCGAACAGTTTGTACTATAAGGCAGACAAATTCAAGCAGACTTTACCAGTAAGGATTTTCCAGGGTCTTTTTTTGGCGTCTTTAGTGTGATGGCTCCTTCTACTAGTCATCCAGGGTAGAAAAATAGGTTTTTGTTTTGCTTTAACCACATTTGTGTGTCAAACATGTATATTTTCCTGTAATATTTAGTTACTCTTGAAATACCAAAGCAGCATTTTTATTGATTAAAAGTTTTAAATCCTCTTCTCTTTGACACAGGTCTAGATGTGAAGAAGCTTTGTCTCCTTAGCCAAATTTTGAAGGATACATCTATAGCCATTAATCGTGTAATTATTACCAACTATAGCATTGAGAATTTTCAGCATGAATGTAGATCTGTTTTGGAGAGACTGCAGACAGATGGACAATTTGCTTTGGCCAGGAGGGTAGCAGAATTAGCTGAGTTACCTGTGGACAACTTGGTTATTGAAGAGGTATCATCAGTTTTTTAAGTTAATGAAAATCTTAGCTTTTAAAACCAGTGTTAAACAGAATCAAATGAGATAATTTATAGAAGAGGAGGCAATTTTACTTTTAACATACACATTGTTTTCAGAAATGGATGAACCTGGCATGCCCATGATTGAAGAATGTGTGCTTGAAATGTAAATTTAGCCTACAGGATTTGCTACAACTGTTTTCTTTTGAATAGAATTAAATACAAGATGGCTTCCTCCTGAACCCCATTTAGTGAGATAAATTGAGAATTGTTTTTCATACCTTAACTGGTAGAAAATTTCCAGGGTCATCTGTAGCCAAATCCTATGTTTTCTCATTTGCTTTATTTTAATAAAATAGTGTACTTAGAAAACATTAGCATTTTTGATACTCCTTTATTCAGGAAAGGCTAAAATTTGCTTTGTTGAATTTCACAGATAACACAGGAAATGCAGACTCTAAAACACATTGAGCAGTGGTCCCTGAAACAAGCAAGAATTGACTTCTGGAAAAGATGCCATGAGAATTTTAAGAAAAATTGCATTTCAAGCAAAGCAGCTTCTTCCTTTTTCTCAGCCCAGGCCCTTGTGGCATGTGACTACCCAACTGGCAGGAGCAGCATTGAGGAGCGCCATCTACTGCTCACACTGTCAGGACACTGGCTTGCCCAGGAGGACCTGGTGCCCTTGGACAAGCTGGAAGAGCTGGAGAAGCAGATCTGGCTCTGCCGCATCACCCAACACTCCCTTGGAGGTAACCAGGAGGAAATGGAGCCCAGGTTTTCTCAGCAGATCTCAGCTAGTGGTGAACTTTCCTTTGATAGTTTAGCCAATGAGTTTTCGTTCTCCAAGTTTGCTGCTCTGAACACATCAAAATATTTTGAACTTAATGGACTTCCATCCAAAGAGACATGTGAGAATAGCCTGGATCGGAAGGAGCAGGAGTCACTAAACTTTTTGATTGGACGCCTATTGGATGATGACTGTGTGCATGAAGCCAGTAGAGTATGCCGGTATTTTCATTTTTATAACCAAGATGTTGCCTTGGTGTTGCACTGCAGAGCACTGGCCTCAGGAGAAGCTAGCGTGAATGACCTGCACCCAGAGATCCGTTCCCTCCTACAAAGTGCTGAGCTGCTTGAGGAAGAAGAGGAGCCCAGCATTCCCCTAGGGAAAGTCCAAGGCAGTAAGTAAAGATCATACTGCCTTGAGTTCTAAATGGTGCTGTTGGCACTGTCTCCAAAAAGGAAGGGTCCCTTATGACATAATAGTTAAACTAAGTTAAAGGGACAGCAACTTTTTTCCAGGTAATTTATAAACTAGTTTATTACTTGAAGTAGAAACACCTATGCCATTTTAGTTAGCTAAAGACTTAGAAGGAATCCATTGACTTGTAGCTAATTCACTGAAATTATCCTATACAATTTATCCTGTACATCTATAAATTTAATCACATTTCCAGTTGTACATTGAAAGTATATAGAAATATGGTTGATTTTTATATTAACCTTGTATTTTATGACTTTGTTAAAGTTGCTTCTTTTAAGTTTTCTTGGCTGGGTATGGTGGCTCAGACCTATAATCCCAGCACTTTGGGAGATTGAAGTAAGAGGATCACTTGAGGCCAGGAGTTAAAGACCTGCCTGGGCAATGTAGGGAAATGTCATCTCTCCAAAAAAAATTTTTAAGGCTGGGTACAGTGGTTCACACCTGTAATCCTAGCACTCTGGGAGGCCAAAGCAGGTGGATTGGTTGCATTCAGGAGTTTGAGACCAGGTTGAGCAAGAGCAAGGACCCCGTCTCTAAAAACAGCTTGACATTATGGCTGGAGCCTGAGGGAAGAGGATCACTTAAGCCCAGGAGTTGAGATTGCTGTGACCTTGATGCCATGGCACTTTACTCAGGGCAAAAAAGTGAAACTCTGTCTCAAATAGCCAGGCATGCTAGTGCATACTTATAGTCCCAACTACGTGGATTATAGTTCTTGGAGGGAAAGCATTCGGTCTTTCATCATTAAGTATGATATTAACTATAGGCTTTTTTTTTTTTTTTTGAGACAGAGCCTCAAGCTGTCGCCCTGGGTAGAGTGCTGTGGCATCACAGCTCACAGCAACCTCCAAATCCTAGGCTCAAGCGATTCTCCTGCCTCTGCCCCCCAAGTAGCTGGTACCACAGGTGCCTGCCACAATGCCCAGCTACTTTTTTGGTTGTAGCCGTCACTGTCGTATGGCAGGCCTGGGCTGGATTCGAACCCACCAGCTCAGGTGTATGTGGCTGGCACCTTAGCTGCTTGAGCCACAGGTGCCGAGCCTTAACTGTAGACTTTTTGAGGATATACTTTATCATGATATTTTTTGTTTTTTGTTTGCTCTTTTTTTTTTTCTTTTAGACAGAGTCTCACTTTGTCACCTAGGTAAAATCCTGTGGCATCGTAGCTCACAGCAACCTCAAACTTTTGAGCTCAAGTGACCCTCTTGCCTCAGCTTCCTGAGTAGTCGGGACTATAGGTGCACCACCACACCCAACTGAGCTTGTTTTTCTATTTTTAGTAGACATTTTTAGTCTCACTTCTGCTCTGGCTGGTCTCCTAAGCTCAGGAATTCTCCCATGTCGGCCTCCTAGAGTGCTGGGATTATAGGAATGAGCAACTGTGCCTGGCCCACTTTATCATGTTGAGAAAGTTCTCTTCTGTTCCTAGTTTGCTGAGAGTTTTTATAAGGAATCAATATTGTATTTTGTCATGTTTCTTTCTGCATCTTTTCATCTAATCATGCATTTTTTTCTTTTTTAGACTATTAACATAGTGAATTATGTTAATTGATTTTTAAATACTGAACCAGCCTTGCAGACCCCACTTAGATAAACTCTACTTGATCTTAGCACATTATTCTTTTTGATATATTGCTAGAATCAATTTTTTTTTTTAGAGACAGAGTCTCTGTCACAGTTGGTAGAGTGCAATAGCATCACAGCTCACAGCAACCTCCAACTCTTGGGCTCAGGTGATTCTCTTGCCTCAGCCTCCTAAGCACCTGAGAGACTACAGGTGCCCTCCATTATGCCTGGCTATTTTTTGTTGCAGTTTGGCTGGGGCTGAGTTCGAACCCACCACCTTCAGTATATGGGGCCTGCGCCCTACTCATTGAGCCACAGGCACCACCCTATTGCTAGAATCAATTTGCTGTTTTGTTGAGTATTTTTGCATTTACAGGCAATCCCTGGGTTACAAACTGGATGGGTTCTATAGGTTTGTTCTTAAGGTGAATTTGTGCATTAAGTTGGGACCAATACATTTATCTATTACCTTAATGTCCTCTGTTCATAAGTGTAAGTCATATGTTATTTGGATGTTTGTAACTAGGGGACTTACTGTAATAGCCTCCACTGTAAGTGCAAGTAGTACATAAGTCAGTTGTTTGTAATTTGGGGACTGCCCATATGTCTATGAGAAATACTGACCTGTAATTTTCTTTCTGTACTGTTTTTATATCAGGATAATACTGGTTTCATTAGTTGGAAAGTATTCCCTTCTATTTTACTTTCTGGAAAACATTGTATAGAACTGGTGTTACTTCATCTTTAAATGTTTAGTAGAATTTGCCAGTTGGCTGGACCAGGTGGCTCACACCTGCCTTATAATCCCAGCACTCTGACAGGCTAAGATGAGTGGATCCCTTGAGCTCAAGAGTTTGAGACCAGCCTGAGCAAGAGTGTGACCCTGTGTCTACTAAAAAAAAATAGAAAAAACATGATGGGCACCTGTAGTCCCAGCTACTTGGGAGGTTAAAGCAGGAAGATTGCTTGAGCCTCAGAGTTTGAGGTTGCTGTGAGATATAGTGTCATGGCACTCTACCCAGGGAACAGAGTGAGACTCTGTCTCAAAAAAATAAATAAATAGATAAAAATAAAATAAAATTAGAATAGAATTTACCAGTAAAACCATCTGAACCCTGGAGCTTTCTTTTTTGGAAGATTAAAACTACAAATTCAATTTCTTTCATAATTACAAGTCTATTCAGGTTGTCTTTTTTTTACCTTCAGTTTTGGCAGTTTGTGACTTTCAAGGAAATTCTTTTTTTCTGCCTTTTGGGTTATGTGAACATTTTTTAGTCTTCTATTTAAATATTTGTGGGTTTTGACTGTATATCTTTGTATAATTTAGTTTCTTTAGAGATTACAATATATATTTTTAACTTTTTTTTCTTTTATTAAGTCATATACACATAGATCATTAATACATTTATGTATTTGTGGGGTACAATGTGTTGTTTTTTTATACAATTTGCAATGCTTACATCAAACTAATATAGCTTTTACCTCATTACTTAATTATTGTGTTAAGACATTAATGTTCTATACTTGATAGATTTGACTTGTACCTTTGCAATATGCTCCATACGTGTGGTCCCACCATTTACAAATGTAAGGCCTCAAAAAATTGGTCAAAGACTCAGAGTTGTTCCTCTCCACGGAAATCTTTAGTAAAGGGCAAAAGATTTATATGATCTGAAGAGAAACCAGAGTTTAACTTTCAGTTAACTTAGAATCAATATTTTACCACTGCCTTTTTTTTTTCTTTTTTGAGACTGAGTCTCATTGTGTTGCCCTCAGTAGAGTGCCATGGTGTCACACCTCACAGCAACCTCAAACTCTTGGGCTTAAGCAATTCTTTTGCCTCGCCCTCTCAAGTAGCTGCCATAATGCCTGGCTATATTTTTGTTATAGTTGTCGTTGTTTAGCAGGCCTTAGGCTGTGTTCAAACCAGCCTGCCCCAGTATATGTGGCCAGTGCCCTAACCACTGAGCTCCAGGCGCCGAGCCTACCTCTTTTTTTTTTAAATATAGATTTTGAGACAGGATTTCACTCAGTTGCCTATGCTAGGGTGCATAGCTCACTGTAGCCTCTAACTCCTAGGTTCAGGCAATCCTCCTGCCTCAGCCTCCCAAGTAGCGGGAAATAGAGGTACACACCAGCATGCCTGGCTAATTTTTCTTTTCTTTTTTTATTTTTTAAGAGATAGAGTCTTGCTGTTGCCCAGGCTGGTCTCAAAACTTCTGGCCTCAAGTGATCATCCCACTTTAGCTTCCCAAAATAATAGGATTATAGGCATGAGCCACCACACCCAGCCCCTACTTGTCTTTTATTACATCTATGGGCAATGAAAACTCCATCAAACAATACTATAGGCTTGGCACCTGTAGCTCAGTGAGTAGGGCGCCAGCCACATACCCTGAGGCTGGAGGGTTTGTGCCTGGCTCGGGCCTGCTAAACAACAATGAAAACTGCAACCAAAAAATAGCAGGGCATTGTGGCGAGCGCCTGTAGTCCCAGCTACTCGGGAGGCTAAAGCCAGAGAATCGCTTAAACCCAAGAGTTTGAGGTTGCTATGAGGTGTGATGCCATATAGCACTCTACCGAGGGTGACATAGTAAAACTCTATCTCAAAACAAACAAAAATGCTATAATTTTTTGCTTCTACCTAAAAAATATATGTTAAAAATTTCAAGAGGAGAATAATCTATCGTATTTACAAAAATAATTACAATTTTATTTTTCCTTCATTCCAGATGTCCTAGGTTTCCTCTTGGTTTCTTTTTCCTTCCATTTAAAGGACTTCCTTTAATTATTCTTTTAGAGCTGTCTGCCAGCAATAGATTATCTTAGTTTTTGTTTTCTCATCAGTTTGCATCATCTGGGAATGTCTATTTCACCTTCATTCCTGAGGAATGTTTTTACTGAATATGGAAAATTAGTTCTTTTCCTTTTTTTTTTTTTTTTTTTTTTTGAGACAGAGTCTCATTTTGTCACCCTCAGTAGAGTGCCGTGGTGTCACAGATCATAGCAACTGCAAACTTTGGTATTCAAGCCAGCCTTCTTGCATCAGCCTCCCAAGTAGCTGGGACTATAGACAGGCATCTGACACAATGCTCTGGCCCAGGCTGGTCTCAAACTTGTGAGTTTAGGCAATCCACCCACCTTGGCCTTCTAGAGCATGAGCCACCTTGCCAAGCCAAATTAGTTCTTTTCTTTCAGCAGTTATAAATGCTGTACCACTTCCTTTTGGCCTTGATATGTGATGAAAAATCTGCAGTCATGTGAATCATTTTTCACCTATAGATAGTGCTTGTCCCTCTGATTGCTTTCAAGATTTGGTCTGCTTTTAGTCTTCAGCAGTTTGGTTATAATATGGCTGGGTGTGTATTTCTTTGTGTTTATTCTATTTGGGGTTCATTGAGCTTCTTTAATATGTAGGTTTATGTATATGTATATATGTGCTCCACCAAACTTGGTAGTTTCAGTCATAAGTTTTTCAAATATTTTTTCAGTACCATACTCTTTCTTTCTTCTGAAACTTTGGTGATATGAATTTCAAACTTTTATCATCTCACAGGTCCTTGAAGTTTTCTTCATTTTTTTTTTTTCTTTTTGGCATAGGGTCTCACTCTTTTACCCAGGCTGGAATGGAGTGATACAGTCATAGAGACTTGTAACCTTGAATTCCTAGGCTCAAGTGATCGTCCTGCCTCAGCTTCCATCCCTGCCACAACACCTGACTAGTTTTTCTATTTTTAGTAGAGACTGGGTCTCTCTTGCTCAGGCTGGTTTCAAACTCCTGAGCTCAGGCAATTCTCCTGCCTTGGCCTCCCAAAGTGCTACTAGTATTACAGGTGAGAGCCACCTGCCCGGCTCATATATTTATATTTTACAAAAATAAGATTGCGGCTTGGCGCCTGTGGCTCAATCGGCTAAGGTGCCAGCCACGTACACCTAAGGTGGCGGGTTCAAATCCCCAGCCCAGGCCCGCCAAAGAACAATGATGGCTGCAACCAAAAAATGGCCGGGCGTTGTGGTGAGCGCCTGTGGTCCCAGCTACTTGGGAGGCGGAGGCAGGAGACTCGCTTGAGCCCAGGAGTTGGAGGTTGCTATGAGCTGTGATGCCATGGCCACTCTACCCAGGGGGATAGCTTGAGGCTCCGTCTCAAAAAAAAAAAAAAAAAAATAAGATTGCAAGGCTGGGTGTGGTGGCTAATGCCTGTAAACCTGGCACTCTGGGAGGCTGCGGTGGGTGGATTACTTGAGCTCATGAGTTTAAGACCAGCCTGAGCAAAAGCAAGAACCCCATTTGTACTAAAATAGAAAAACTGAGCCAAGAGGATTGCTTACACTGGAGTTGGAGGTTGCTGTGAGCTGTGACTTCATGGCATTCTACCCAGGGCAACAGCTTGAGACTCTCTGCCTCAACTAAATAAATAAATAAACAAATAAGATTGCATCACACTGATCTGTTTCTTCCTGTCAGTACATATAGATCAGCCCCCCTTTTTTAAGGGCTGTAGAGTATTCTATTTGGATATACCATAATTTAATAATGTTTTATTGAATATATACCTTAATTTTTCTATTTTGTTTTGCCATTATAAAATGTTATATATTCTTTTCTACTGTTTTCATTGATAGAAATTCTTTTTTTTTGGCCAGGGCTAGGTTTGAACCCACCATCTCTGGCATATGGGGCCAGCACCCTACTCCTTGAGCCACAGGTGCTGCCCCGATAGAAATTCTTTATCAAATTTTCTTCTATTTCAGGCTAAGATTTTTTTTTTTTTTAAGAGACAGAATCTCACTTTATCGCCCTCAGTAGAGTGCTATGGCCTGTCACAGCTCACAGCAACCTCCAAATCCTGGGCTAAGGTGATTCTCTTGCTCGCTGTCAGCACCTGGCTATTTTTTTGTTGTGGTTTGACCAAGGCCAGCCACCTGCCACCCTTGGTATATGGGGCCAGCACCCTACTCACTGACCCACAGGCACCGCCCCAGGCCAAGATATTTTTTTAAAAATCAGGAATGCAGCTAGGCGCCCGTAGCTCAGTGAGTAGGGCACCAGCCACATACACTAAGGCTAGCAGGTTTGAACCTGGCCCAGGCCTGCTAAATAACAACGACAACTGCAATCAAAAAATAGACGGGTATTGTGGCAGGCACCTGTAGTCCTAGCTACTTGTGTGGCTGAGGCAAGAAAATCACTTAAGCCCAAGAGTTAGAAGTTGCTATGAGCTGTGATGCCATGGCACTCTACTGAGGGCGACAAAATGAGACATTGTCTCAAAAAAAAAAAAAAATCAGGAGTGGATTCTAGTTTTACTATATACTTGAATTTTTTGAAACAGGTGTGTTGGGGAGGGGCTTGGGAGGGGTTTGGGGAGGGTGGGAGCAGGAGTCAAGTAACAGCCTCTCAGATGCAGAGTGACCACAGTTGGCTTATTTGATACAAGGGAAGATTGGGAGGGAGTATGTGTAGAAGGAGAATCGGGTAGGCATCTTTGTTGCTGCTTTTTCAATCTCTTACTAGGTGACTTTTAGTCGTTTATAGCATACGAAGCCTTTGAAGTATACTGAGCAGGGATTCTTTGTGGAAGAAGGCAATGATGAGAGTTTAAGTGGGTTCCTGTCAGAAGTGGTCCTAGAACCAGGAGGGATCAGTCATGGGAGTGCATTGCAGGGAGCTGTGAGCAGAGGGAGAGACATAGGTACCTGGGGGAAGCCTTCACCTGCTGGGTTAGAGCTCCCCTCAGACCCATATTTGCTTCCAGCTTCGAGTCTGGATAGTCAGTCATTTGTGGTGGTACCCTCTGGTGATGCAGTGGTGACTAATCTGCAAACTCTGACGAGTAGATGTCTCCATGGGAAGAACTACTGCCGGCAGGTCCTCTGTCTGTATGAACTTGCTAAGGTATGTGCCACAGGGTGGGAGTGGGTACTCTGTTGCCCTGGATAGAGTGCCAGGAAGTCACAGCTCACAGCAACCTCCAACTCTTGGGCTCAAACAATCCTTTTGCCTCAGTTTTTCTATTTTAATAGAAATGAGGTCTTGCTTTTGCACAGGGGCTCCCATAGGACATTTCTTCTGAGTGAGGGAAGTAGGAAGTTAGAAGTTGTTTGGGGACATTGGTAAGACAGCTCTTCAGGTGATAATCATGACCTAAGAGTAGAGCTCTTGTCAGGAAGTCAGCCCCCATGAGTCCCTTTCTGGGAAATAGTGCAGGATTGGAGGGGCAGGGGGACACCAGGCCAGATTCTAAAGTTTAGAAGATTCTTGATTTGACTCTTGGCTGCTGCTCAGTAAACCAAAAAGCTATGGTAAGACATCAGTCCCTGAGTCCCTGGCTGTTCACTTAATGATGATTTGACTATAAGAGTCTCTTCTAGATCTAAAATCTTATGCTTTGGCTCAGTGCCCATAGCTCAGTGAGTAGGGTGCCAGTCACATACACTGAGGCTGGCAGGTTTGAGCCCCGCCTTCGCCTGCCAAACAACAATGACAACTGTAACCAAAAAATAGCCTGGCGTTGGCGTTGTGGTAGGCGCGTGTAGTCCCTACTACTTGGGAGGCTGAGGCAAGAGAATCGCTTAAACCCAAGAGTTAGAGGTTGCTGTGAGCTGTGATGCCACGGCTCTCTACTGAGGGTGACATAGTAAGACTGTCTCAAAAATAAATAAATAAATAAAATAAAATCTTAGGCTTTGCTTCATGAATGTTCGGAACATTCCATATGGAATACAGTGCCTATTGAGAATGGAACAGAAATTGTCTGTGGCTTTCTGCTAGATGAGGGAGAAAAATAGCAGACCACAAGTGGAAGAACATGATAGAAATAAAGCCCAGCATTAAAGCCAGGGGTTCTCAACCTGTGGGTTGCAACCCCTCTTTTCCATTTGTAACAATGCAGCAGTTAGGAAGGTTGAGAACCACTGATTAAAGCCCTTGCCTTGGAGAAGACGCAGAGACCCTTAGAGATTGTGTTTGAAAGGTTCAACTAGAGAGTCACCTTAAAGAAGACTTCAGTCTTCTGTCTGAAGATAGCCTTTCTTTTATTTTGATTTGGCTTTAGTAAAATGACGGAAAGGGTGAGAAAATGGTACTTTTTCTAAGGTATCTTGCGCAGAGTGAAGGATCTTTAAGCTAAGAAAACTAATAATAGGCTTGGCGCCTATACCTCAGCAGCTAGAGTGCCAGCCACATACACTGGAGTTGGTGGGTTTGAATCCAGCCCTGGCCTACCAAACAACAATGACAACTACAACCAAAAATAAATTAACCGGGCATTGTGGTGGGCACCTGTGGTCTCAGCTACTTAGGAGGCTGAGGCAAGAGAATCAATCACTTAAGCCCAAGAGTTTGAGTTTACTGTGAGCTGTGATGGCACAGCACTTTACCAAAGGTGACAAAGTGAGATTCTGTCTCCAAAAAAAAAAAAAAAGAAAACTAATAATAGAGCCTCGTCCACATAAGATTTCAGAAAAGTCTGTCTTACTTTTCCTGGCTTCTAAAAGTTGCTTTGATGACCTTTGTCTTCCTCTCAGGAGTTGGGCTGTTCCTACACAGATGTTGCTGCCCAGGATGGTGAAGCCATGCTCCAGGCAATCTTGGCCTCTCAGCAGCCTGACCGATGCAAACGAGCTCAGGCCTTCATCAGTACCCAAGGCCTCAAGCCAGATACTGTAGCTGAACTTGTAGCTGAAGAGGTGACCCGAGAGCTGCTGGCCCCATCAGAGGGAACAGGTGCCCTGCCCTCCAGGCTTCCCCAGCCTCTAGTTGGCATTTTTTGGTTCCCAGAGTTAAGGATTTGGATGTTATACATCTTAAATGTTGTCTGGTTAAGTTTCCAGATCATAGTTATGAGAGAATACATTGCTTGTTATCTTATTGCTTTTTATTATTTTATGATTATGCTTAGAGTAGCTGTGTCTTTTTCTGAGCTGCAGAGTTCCTCTGTCTTGTAAGATGACTAATAGGTCAAGGATTTTGAGCTCAACAAGGGGAGAGCTCCATTAGCATTACTTCTTGGTGCCTAAGCCTGGGTAGAGTGGGCTTTCTGGCACAGGGCTCTTGACCCTCTCCCAACTTTCTCTAGGTAAAACCATTACTTGTCTCTATACCTTTCTCTATAGGACATAAACAGATGTTCAGCCCAGCAGAGGAAAGCCAGATGTTTCTTCAGCTAACCACTCTGTGTCAAGACCGCACTTTGGTAGGCATGAAGTTGTTGGAGAAGATTTCCTCCGTTCCTCATGGGGAATTGTCTTGCAGTAAGTCCTTAGCCTTTTCTTACATTTTTTAGCCTAAACAGGTCTCCAAAAGGTTTCTGGAGTCAGTCTAAAACTTCATTTGCGTCTTTGTTCCTGTGTGAATACCTAGCCCTCCAGCATGGGTTATAAGCTTTTGGTTGTAAGTCTTAATTCATTGAGGAAAATTTAGAAAGTATGGATAAGTACCCCACAATGTAAAATCACACACAAGGTACCCATAATCACTCAACATACTTATTCTTTTTTTTTTTTGAGACGGAGCCTCAGGCCGTCTCCCTGGGTAGAGTGCCATGGCATCACAGCTCACAGCAACCTCCAACTCCTGGGCTCAAGCGAGTCTCCTGCCTCCGCCTCCCAAGCAGCTGGGACCACAGGCGCCCGCCACAACGCCCGGCCATTTTTTGGTTGCAGCCATCGTTGTTTGTTGGGCCCGGGCTGGGGATTTGAACCTGCCACCTTAGGTGTACGTGGCTGGCACCTTAGCCGATTGAGCCACAGGCGCCGAGCCAACATGTTTCTTAATTGTAGTCATTCTGGTGGGTGTGTGGTGGTGTCTGGCGATTCTAACCTGCTCTTTCACACAGACCCTCACACAGAAGAACCCAGACTTTGGGACCCAGCGGCAAGGGGACACCAGGAGTTACAGGCCTTAAGTGCTTCTCAGGGGCCTTTGGGGAAGGCTGGGGGACAGATACACATTCAGAGTCCCCGAGGCCTGCAGGAAAGTGGGGCCTGAAGCTGACAGCCAGTGGGTGGAGCTGCAATCCCGGCGGGAAACCCTCTGGGACTATAACCCAGGGCTCCTGCTGTGGCTGGGAAGCAGCCAGCCTTCCAGGAACTGGGCTTTGGGGTGGGGGTGGGGAGGCCCGTGGGGGAGCCCAGCAAGCCCAGGGCTGGGTCCTCCCTCCAGGGCCTTCCTGGGAGGCTGGGGGCTGTGGTGTGAATGGGTGGGAGACCAGCCCCAGGGACCCTGGGGACACCCCCTTCTCAGGCTGAGACCAGCTCAACTCCTGCTCCTTCTGCCCCATCTGCTCCCCCCACCCAGGGGCCCAGGCTGCAAGCCCCGCCAGCCAGCTCAGCAGCTGGGTAGCAGTTCAGCCTGCGTTATTTACTGCTGCAGCTTCCTCCTCCTTCCAGGAACTTGTCCTCCAGCTTCGGGCAGCCTCTGATTAGGCAGCGAGACCTCTAATCTCCCTCGGATCTCCTTTACCGGCATCCACCTCTAGCTTCCTGTTACTGGGCCTGGACCGTAGCACTAGCATGGGGTCAGCTCTGAGCCTGCTGTCCCCTGCTGGGTCTTGGGCCTCCATTCTGGCCTTTCAGCCCACCAGGCAGGGAGGACAGAAGGGTCAGACGCCGGGCATCAGGCATGGTGGCCATCTGGGGGCAGGTCCTATTCCATAGACGCTGTCTTGTGCTGGGTGTAGAGGACCCAAGGGTGAGCAGGCTGCAGGCTCTGCCCCTTGGAGGGCAGTGCTCCTCCCTTTGCCGTTCCTGGCGTAGCAGACTATCCACAGAGGACACCCTTCCCCTTGGAACTCCCTCCTCCCACTCCTGCGGCCACCAGGGAGAGCCCTTGTGGGGAGTAAGTAGATGTAGGAGATGGGCCACAGATGGGAGCCGCATGGATGGAAGGTGGGGCTTGTGGTCTGCTACTCTCCGGAGACACAGAATTCCAGGCTGGGTGGGCCTCCTGACTATCCCGGAGAAGTCCTGGCTTCCCAGAGTCACAAGGGTGTGGGCAACAATAGATGCCTGGCCCCACCAAAGGCCTGAATCCAGGACAGGCAGAGCCTACCTTGTCCATAAGCAGAATCCCAACAACAGCTTCAATGCTGCACACCTACTGTGCACCCTGGCTCCAGGCTCTCCCATTGGTCATTTTACCCAGAGATGGGATTTCAGCACAAGTTCCTTAGAACATCCTTCTTTGGCACCCTGTGGAGGAAGTTTTGCCCTCTGCCATCTTGTCCTCTGTCCCCTGTACCACAGGCAAGTCTAATTGCTCATCCCCCAGCAGCATTGCAGAGGATGGAACACAGCCATTGTAGGGGTACCCTGGGCTTGGCTCCCCAGCTGCTGATAAGAACAGCTGGGATCGGGGAAAGTGTGGTTTTCATAGGAGCAGAATTTGGGGGTTCTTTGGAAGGACAGTTGGAACTTGAGGCTGAGAGATGAACCAAAGAGGCAGGCACCTGGGACCCTCTCAGGGCTAGGGGTCCGAGGGCTCTCTTGCTGACCTGGCCTCCAAAAGGGGATACACAGGATGATCCATTATGGCAGGGAGGAGAATTTGGTACTTAGTATTTAAATCTCATTCTTTTATTTTATTTTTATTTATTTATTTATTTATTTTGAGACAGAGCCTCAAGCTATCCCCCTGGGTAGAGTGCCATGGCATCACAGCTCATAGCAACCTCCAACTCCTGGGCTC
>CAUYQV010155230.1:0-25128 GCA_963574575.1 Galagoides demidoff | reverse complement strand
AATGCCTAAACTAGGAAAATCTCTGAAGTGCCTTCCAGCATTGGCACTCTCTAACCTTATGAAACTATGAAGTTCTAAATTATTGGTTTGACTGGTAATGTGTAACCCTTGCAATTATAAAAAGTTTTATATTTTTAATAATGTTAGGTTTTTTTCCATTGCAAAAAAAATACATGCTCATTACAGAAAATTTGTAAACTATGGGGGAAACCCTAAACAAAAAGATAATCACTGCAAATATTTTGGAAATTTCCTCCCACATTGTTTATTTTTTTAATGCATAATTTTAGAGACATCTTAATAGAGCTCAGTTCATACTATATGTGTAATTTTGTAGCATGCTTTTTTCACTTAACATTATAAAATAATGCCATATAATACCCACATCATTACAAACTCTTGGTAAACAGGCTTTTTAAGTGGCTTCTTAATATTCCATTAATGGGTAGTCTGTTATTTACTATACCATTCCTCTAATGTTGGACAAAATGAAGCTATTTCCAGGTTTTCTGTTTGTTAACCTATTTCCTTTTAAATAAAAAACCTCCTACTGGACATGAAGGGAAGCACCACTAGCAGTAGACTGGTCATCCCCATGACAGACCACAGTGGTAACAGAGATGGAAGTTGTATCTGGATGTCTAGGAAGCCCCTGCCTTGCCATGGAGACAACTCTTATGGGCCTGTAGGTAACCATTGTGCAGAGATACCCTCCTCCCTCTCATGACTTTCCTTCCATTTGGAAGAAGCTCTCCTGCCAGCATTCCTGCCTCTCTCCCAGACAGACGGCCTGCCACAGATGGTGGGCTTGGGAAGAAGCCCCCTAGCAGGGGACTAGCATGCCCTCTGTTCCTTCATGCTGTGTGTCTAGCAGGCGCAGCTCTGCAGTGATTTGGCTTTGTCTATGATGGGGGGAGAAGTCTCACTCGGGGCTTCAGCAATAAGAAAACCCTTTAATCTCCAAAATCAGTTTGATAGGTATAAAGATGGATGTGTAGCTAACCTATCCCCTTAGTCTTTTACAATCGACTCAAGATCCACTCAGGCAGGAAGAAGAGTGATACTCATTGGATCCTTTCAAAACTAAGAACTAAGACAATAATATCTTCGACTATTGCCAAGTCTCTTCTCTCCCCACCTGGCAATAGGCTTTTGGGTTTGTGGGTTCTGTTTCAAGGACTTTGCTGAAGACAAAACTTCTTGCTACCTCTGGATCTTGGCAATCAATACCATGCTCAGGCAGATACAACAGACAATTGAATTATTGTTTCCAATAGCCACGGCTATTTACTGAGTGGTAGTATTGTGCCCTGCATTGTGTTAAATGCTTTACATGCTTAGTTCATGCTAAAACAGAAACCAAAAACAAACAAAAAACACTCGTGAGATAGATACTACCATCTCATTCGACAAGCGAGCAAACTGAGGCTCAGAGAGGTTTTGTAACATCCGTACTCACACCATCAGTAGTGGCCTAGTCAGGGTGAAGATCCCCAGAAAGCCCACACTCTCAGCCACTTGGCACTGGTGCAGGCTGCCTGTGGGTTCTACCAAAAGAGGGAATGAGAGGGGCAGGCTGAAGAGCATGAGGGCCCCGCATTCCCACAACACTAGGTCAAGGGCCTTCCACCAGGCTCAGAGCTCAGCTGGCAACTTTATCTTTCTGGAATTTACATTGACAGCATCAATGTGGGTTAAAGGGTGTTTGTTTGAGCTTCTGTTTTTGAGGTAAAATTCACGTAACATTAAACTCATCGCTTTAAATCAAACAATTTTGTGGCATTTAGTACCTTCGCCATGTTGTACAAACACCACCTCTGTCTAGTTCAAAAACATGTTCCTTACCCTAAAAGGAAGCCCCATTAAGTCATCACTCCCTACAACCGCTTAAGACCACTAATCTGCTTCTGTCTCTATGAAGTTACCTATTCTGGAGATTGTACATACATGGTGTCACCTCCAGGAGGCTCCTCACAGGAACACAGGAGATGTCTACTCACAGCCCACTCGTGTGGTAGACAGGGGACCAATTCTCAAAGCACAGGGTAGAGAGAAAATCAATGAACTGGGATTAGGCCTTTTCCTGAGGAGATGACGTAGGAAATCCCAATGACTCAGCCCTTTTCTCTTGGCACGTGCTTCCACTGATTCTGATCAGAGTCCTGTGTTCACAACTAGCAGTGGGTTACCCAGGGACAGGAGTCCTCAGTGGGTGAGCACATCAGTGAACTGGTGACTTATCAGCCTTCACCTTTAGCATCGAAGGTTTGTAAATTGCATATATCCCTAGGTTATCTCTTTTTTTGAAACTAATTCTAGAACTTTACACAATGGCCACAGCAGAGAGCAATGAGACTGATTTATCATTCCGGACTTTTTTTTTTCTTTTCTTGTTGGAGAAGGCAGGGGAGAACTTCAGGGCTACCGAATGATACTGCCAGCTGCAGTGTCAAAGAGGTAGAGATAGAGTGGCTGGTGGTTGACAGGAGATGGAGGAATTGTGTCCTAAAAATGGACTTTTTCATCTTATAGGACCATTCTTCAGAAGCATGAATTAAGACAGAGACCACCTGGCTGACACTTTGGGAAATTACACAGGCACGTGGCATCTCCTTCACAATGCAGATAGAATAATGCTTTCCTAGTCTTCACCTGACATGAAGAAACAGGGATTCACCAAGAGCTTATAACCCAACCATTTCTCTGCATCTCACCCCAAGAAGAAAACTGCCTCCATTCACATGACCGGGAAGGGGAAAGAGGGAGACCTAACAGAGAAGTGGGACGAATTAGCCACATCAGCCTTTGCCCTCTGCCTGCTGTGGGTGTTCCGTGGCCTTGACTATCTACCCATAATGAAGGTGACCCTTGACTCTCCTCAGTCATGTCACAGTGCTTCCCAATACACATAGACACACAGGCATGCGCACACACACATGCCCCTCCAATATGACTAAGTCAGTAGGCAAATACCCAGGATCCTTTGGAAGGCTATTACTTACTGGCTGTATTCACAAATAATGAAATGAATGCTCTAGCAGGGGTGTCCAACCTTTTGGCTTCCCTGCACCACATTAGAAAAAGATTTGTCTTGGGCCACACATTAAATACATAAACACTAATGAAAACCGACGAGCAAAAAAGGATCCAGGTATAATTTTCATGACACCTACCACCACAAATAAGCAAAAAAATCCTCACCTAATCCACATGTAGCCCATGGGCTGTGGGTTGGACATCCCTGCTAGAGCTAACCCAAGGCCAGACAACCAGGTGGGTGCCCAGAACGCCACTGATACCCTCTGTGTTAGTTTCAAGGGCTGTCATAACAACTGACCACAAATTGGATTAAAACAACATAAATTTATTGTCTCACAGATCTGGGTGCTAGAAATTTTAAAAATTGAGATTCTTCAAAAGAAGAATCCTTCCTTGCCTCTTCTAGCTTCCGGTGGCTGCCAGTAGCCCTTGGTGATCTTTGGTTTGTGGAAGCGTCATTCCAATCTCTCCCTGTTGTCACATGGCCTCCCTGAGTGTCTGAGTCCAAATTTCTCTCTTCTGATAAAGACAGTCAGTCACTGGGTTAGAGTCCACCCTAATCCTGTATGACCTCATTGTAACTTCATCACATGGCCTATTTCCAAATAGGTCACGTTCACAGGGATCAAAAATAAGAACTACAACTTATCATTTGAGAGGACACAATTTAACTCACAACATCCTCTCATAAGATCCAAAACAGAGGCCTGTGGCATGTTGACAACAGAAAGATTTTCCTATTGGCCAGTTCCTGGAACCCCTAAAACACATATTCATCACCACCACAAAATACCAGTACTTACAGAGCACTTGGTACCAAGCTTTGTGCTAACTACTTTACACAGGTTTCCCTGTTAATCCTCATGTTCACCCTAGGAAGTTGGGACTGTGATTCATGCCATCTCCCAGGTGAGGAAATTGAAACTTTAGAAAATTAAGTAAATTGCCCAAGAAACATAATGATAGATCTTTCTAGAATTTGGACCCAGATCTTCGGACCCCAAAGCCCACTGAAGTCTTATCATGCTTTACTTTAGAGCTAAGCTGTGTGACTTTGGGCCAATAACCATCCCTTGCTGGGCTTTAGTAATCTTTGTAGAAAGAATAGTTCCTCTAAGTTTCTCAGAGCTCTTCCTGCTAAGAGTCCACAACTCTCAGAGTCTTTTCATCTAGATGAAATTCAGCTAGCCAGCTGATCTATATTTGAAATTCACCACCAAAAGATCTGCTCCCCGGCCAACTCCCAACAGCAGCCAGACGTCTTGCAGAGTGTGTTTATGCATGATTCAAACAAATGGGACTTCAAATACCTTTAGTGCATTCTGATGCTGGGTTCTGACAGCCCCCTTGGAAGCCACCATCATTGCCATCTGCGTTTGGGCTTTGGGGAGCACCTGACAGTCAGGAGAAGACCAGCTCTGGCAGCAGCAGGCACCTTTATAGCACTTGGGGAAAAACTTACATTTCTGATTTGGCCCTTATCGGTAATGTGCTTCTGGAATTAAGAGAGAACATCAAGTTTATAATGTCTTTCACTTAACTTGAATGAATATTTCATTTTCCCATTCTAGGAAACAGGTTAATGGAAAGGCCTTCCATATTTTCTGAGTCTTCCTCCCAGAATGCCTCCTGTTTTTCATTTTATTTTCCACCCAGGCCATGTGTTGTGGGCTCCAGACATCAGAACAGGATAGAAACTGGGCAAGGGAAGGGGGTGCGGCCTGACAAAAAGATGAGGGTCAGTAAGGGAGCTGCTGAAAAAATAAAGAGGTGCTAAAAGCAAGCTAGAGCCAAAATAATCACCAAGTAATAAAACATGCCTTATCGAGCACCCACTCCAACTGTGGCTGTCTTGTTTGCACAGGAAAAATGAATCCCACTTACTGGATTCTACCTGTTGCAAGCACATTTTCTCTCTTAATGCTCTCAGCAATTATGCGGAGCAGCTGTGTGCTATGGCCCCACTTTGCAGATACAAAAAAAGAAGGCTCAGCTGGTAAGTGAGGTTTTGAACCACATGTGGCTGATTCCAAAGCCTCCTTCCTCTACAACCCAGAGGCCTGAGGATCACAAAGGATAAAACAGTCACTTCCCTCTTTCTAGAGTTTACATTTCTATTTGTGTCACAGCTGCCAACTTCCATGATCACATATCCTTTTTTTTTCATAGAAGAAGCAAGATTTTATTCTACAGAAGTTAATAACAAATAAGACTGTCTTAGGCTCGGCACCCGCAGCACAGCAATTTCAACACCAGCCACGTGCACCGAAGGTGGCGGGTTCAAACCCAGACCAGGCAGCTAAACAACAATGACAATTGCAACAAAAAAGTAGCCAGGCATTGTGGTGGGTGCCTGTAGTCCTAGCTACTTGGGAGGCTGAGGCAAGAGAATCGCCTAAGCCCAAGAGCTAGAGGTTGCTGTGAGCTGTGACAGCATAGCACTCTACCCAGGGCATCATAGTGAGACTCTGTCTCAAAAAAAAAAGACTATGTTAGATGCAGACTCTCAAACAGAATCAAGTGCTTAAGAAGGACGATTCCTGCATCTCTCAAAACTGTAGGACTTTGTTCCCCCAAGCTGTGCTACCCAACACCTCCTGACAGAGCACTGAGGTCACACAGACCTACATTCCCATCATGGCTCTCTGCACCTTTCTTGTATATAAGATGAGAATGTTACTACTACATACTTCAGATGTAGGTAATAAGAAACAGATAATAGTATCTTGACTCCCACCACTTCCTCAAGAGCCATTCTCCTCTGCTTCCTATTAGTAATTAAAACCTGAGCGTACTTGGGCACATTACTACCAAGCTAAAGACTGCATTTCCCAGACTTTCTTGCAGTGAGGTTTGCCCATGGGACCAGATTCTGGCCAATTAGGGTTGCCAGAGAAAATACAGGAATTTCAGATAAGCAACCAACAAGTCTGTGGTAGGAGTATGTCTCAAACCAAAAGTCAGTCTGGGTGTGGTGGCTCATGCCTGTAATCCCAGCACTTTGGGAGGCCAAGGCAAGAGATTACTTGAGGTCAGGAGTTTGAGACCAACCTGAGCAACATAGTGAGATCCTGTCTCTACAAAAAATAGAAAAATTAGCCAATTGTAAAGATGGGCACCTGTAGTCCCAGCTACTTAGGCAGAAGGATCACTTTAAACCCACTGAGTCTGAGGTTTCATTGAGCTATGATGGCACCACCACACTCTAGTCTGGGTAATAGAGCAAGGCTCTGTCTCAAAACAAACAAACAAAAAAACCTCAAATAATTTTTAGTATATTTATGTCCCATTGGACAAAAAACCATTGGTTACATGAAATCCAAATTTAATTGAGTTTCCTGTATCTTTATTTGCTAAATCTGGCAACCTTATGGCCAGTGAAATGTAAGAAAAAATAATGTCTATACCTCCAAGGTCATATCCTTACAACTAAGGGGTGTGTCCTGACTTCCCTTTGCCCTTCCTGGTGGCTAGAACACGATCATCTAGGGTAGTGTGTGGCATCTTTGGATCAAGGCAGCGCTCTAGCACATCGGGGCAGCAACAGAATAAAAGGAGCCCAGCCCTCTGAATGACCCCTTGGAATGTTGTTCTGATCTCCAGATGCACCTGCTAGCTCAGCTATGTACATGAGAGAAAAATTAACTTCTAGTTCACTAAAGCCGCTGTTATTCCGTTCTCCATTAAAGCCGTTGTTATTCCGTTCTCCATTAAAGCAGCTAAACCAATATCCAAATGAATACAAAATTTTTAATGAATCATGGCCATCTGGGTGCCTGGTGTATCAGAAAGCCTGACGAAATGTTTGTTCCTTCTTTTCCTCACTTACAGGGCTGTCTCCGCTTTATCACATTTCATAGGTCTATTTACAGGGTATTTGGCATCGTCATCCTTTATCAGCAGCTCCCAAAAGTCCCACTGGTTTCAAAGTGCCAGAGTGGGACGAAAGGACTTCAGCTGCTAGCTAAGCTTCTATTCGTGTCTACTTCTGTCTGCCTTCCCCACCACAAGGTAGGCTCCACGAGCACAGGAATGGGTCTCTCTTACTCACTGCTGTATCCCCAGCAGCACAGGCATCCATAGCAATTAAGATTAATATTTGAATAAATAAACAGATCTGGATATGGACAGAGAGCTATCCATAGATAGACAGAGAGGGATACTGGAATCACCAAACAAGCCAAAAAGACTTTACTAATGAAAAGAAAATTGAAAAAATTATGTGTATGGTGCTGCTGCTACTTCACTAGAGAAAATCCAGCCTGTGCCCTATGGCTGGACTCCCTGTTGAAATGGAAACCTCTGTGGAGTAAGAAGTAACATTTCCACTGAATGTTAGATGACAAGGGTTGTGAAATCCAAGCCTCCAGCGGGGAAACAAGTCATCATAGCCCACCTACCGCAACTGAGATCTACGAAGGGCTTGTTGTTTTACAAAACATCTTCACACCCTTTCTTCTCGTCTGATTCTCAGCACAGTTCTGCCAGGAAAGTAGTAATATTGATATCATTATAGTTAAAAACAACTGGGTGGCGCCTGTGGCTCAGTGAATAGGGCGCCAGCCCCATATACCAAGGGTGCCAGGTTCGAACCCAGCCCTAGCCAAACTGCAACAAAAAAATAGCCGGGCACTATGGTGGGCACACAGAAGTCCCAGCTACTCAGGAGGCTGAGGCAAGAGAATTGCCTCAGCACAAGAGCTGGAGGTTGTTGTGAGCTGTGATGCCACAGCACTCTACCGAGGGTGACAAACTCAGACTCTGTCTCTAAAAAAAATTATTAGCCACTGAACTATGCACTTAAAAGTGGTTAAGATGACGGATTTTTAGTTTATACCTATTTTACCCCCAATTAAAATACAAATTAAAAATATAGTAATATGTAATTATTAGCCACAACTTAATTTTGCAGATAGACCAAATGATATACAGAGAGGCTACAGCTTTTAAAAGTCACACAGATAGGAACGGGGGAAGCTACCCTTGACATTGGGACTTCTGAGTCCAGCTCTATACCTCCTCCTGAGGGATAGAGAACCCTCACAGCACAAAAAGCTTCTACTCCATAACATGCCAGGAACTGAGCTAAGGCCCCCAGGTTTGCCAGGAGCTTCTAATGTGCTTAATGCAGCACAGCTGCTTATAAACATGACTGCAGACATCTATCTCTTCCACGAGACCACGTAAGGAGCGGCTAATCCAACAGACAACAGCTCAATACAGACCGTGTGCCATTTATTCTTATTTCGTGACAATTAATTTGCTTGGGGACTAAGTGTGCTCAATGGTCGCATTAACATACAAAGTAAAATTAAACATTTATGTGTCTTTTATCCCCTTTCTTCCAGATGGATAAGTCCTGTCAGTGTCTGTAAAAGATATTTTCACTGACATTGTATATCTGTTCCGCTTAAAATTACACTTGAGAAACCAAAATTAACACTCCACAGTGTTTTTATACAGGCGTGATGACTAGATGGGCCAGATATTAAAGAAAGGTATGTGATCTTAGCACCACATAAATTCAGTGTAATATGACAGAAGCATCGTACTGAACCTGTAGAAACACGGGAAGGCCTTCTTGGAAGAACTCATTTTGGCTCCTTAAGTCTCTAGTTAGCGTGCAGCATTGTGCAAGGAATGGCAGAAGGGCTTCGTCTCGTGTGCCAGCTTTGTCCCACTGTCCCAATCACTGCAGTGAGAAAGAAGCTGAGGCCTCATTGTAAGCATTACACTCATAGTATGGAGCAAATTCTATCATAAGTGCCTGTTTTTCTTGTCCTCAACCAGCTCTCCCACCTCTCTTAGATCATATTTATCCCTTTCATCTGGCCTGCCTGGTCTTGATTTAATATCAGATGTCTAAGGTAGTGCTGAAAGATTAATTCTGGAATCAAAGAGACTTGTATTTGAATCTTAGCTTCATCGTTACCACCTGTATGACCCTGGAGACGTTACCTAACCTCAGTGATCCTTTTCTCTTCTCAAAAAAGGGGATAATAATATTGCCTAGCTCAGAAGACTGCTGGGTCAATTAAACGAAATAATATGTGCAGAGCACAGTGCTTGGTGGCACTAAGAGTTCAATCAGTGGGCTGTTAATATATCTCCCACAATGCCTATCACTGTGTCACATAGCATCGTTTCAATATGTATTTATTAGCAATTACCTCGAGATCATGAGAATGAGTGATCTCTTAGCTGTTTTTTACTGTATTTTGTTCAATGCTACCATTTATCTAGCACATATTATACGCTAGGCACTGTTGTATATGTGTTAATTCACTTAATCCTCAAATGGTCCCATCATCCAGTGGTGAGGCAGAGAAGGGATGTGTACCTGGGCAACCTGGCTCCAGCATACCTGCCCCCCCCCCATTGTCACGTCTCTGCCAAGGAACAGCTGTTACTTCTTTTATAATCAGAAAGTCAAAAATGTTATTTTAAAAACCATTTCATGGCGGGTACAGTGGCTCATGCCAGTAATCCTAGCACTCTGGGAGGCTGAGGCATGTGGATTGCCTGAGCTCACAGGTTCAAGACAAGCAAGAGTGAGACCCCATCTCTAAAAACAGCCAGGCATTGTGGCAGGCACCTGGAGTCCCTGCTACTCAGAAGGCTGTGGCAAGAGAATCAAGAATCTCTTGAGCCCAAGAGTTTGAGGTTGCTGTGAGTTATGATGCCTCAGCACTCTACTGAGGGTGACAAAGTGAGACTCTGTCTCTAAATAAATAAATAAATAAATAAAATTAATACCATTTCAGATTCGAAATACATATTTTTTGAATGACTGTCAGCTCCTGTCTGAATTTCTAAGAACCTCACGATTGAGAGATTGCCATTTCCTTTAATCTAGATGAAAGTTGTTATGGAGAGCAGCCCTGTAAAGCCCTGATCAACATGCTATGGGAAATGGAGGAAATGAAGTCTCCTCAAGACCTTGCAGATGCCAGAAGCTGACTTATTCTTGTTAATAGCTGACAGTGATGTAGTACTGTGTGCCTAGTCATTGTGTTAAATCCTTTACCTACATTAACTCAATTGATTCTCATGACAAATGGGTGAGATAGGTACAACTGATAAGCCTAGTATGCAAATGAGGAAACCAAAGCCTCCAGAGGTTCATAACTTGCTTGGCGTTCCAAGAAGGAAACTCTGGGTTTAGGATAAGTGGGGTATGTCTGCCACAGGCAATGATTGCTATCAATCTTTCTTTTCTCCACTGGGTCTTGAAAACAAAGGCACCTGATAGGTGCTTAACACCTTCCTGGTGAAGTGAATATCAACTCTGTGATACACTCCCATCACTAAATGTGAGTACATTTAGCAGACACTAAACTTTTAATGCAGGTACTTACAGAGCTAGTGAGTTCTAAAGAATTCCACTCCCCGAGTTTATGGACCTCTTCTTACATCTCTTCCACCGGTCCCTCTTTTCCCACCTTCAGCATTTGGAGATGGGCCTGAGGTGGAGAGGAAACTATCTCCCCGCTCTTGCTTGCTAATTCTCAATTTCAAGATGTTCTATTACACCTGATTTATAGCCTGTCAGGGCTCATTCTAGTCCGCAACCTTGAGCTTGTAAAATGCACAGGGGAAAATTTACTAACAATTGTGTTCGTCTTAATGCACTGTAGGGGATTTTTTAAGTGAAAAAGGCTCAAGAAGCAGGACCGTCTCAAACAGCCAATTATGAATAACAATCATTTGATGGCCGCGTGCAGTAGATCTTCCAGCTCATTGGGTTTTCATCTAATTAAATCTTTCATTTCCACGGGCAGCATGCCGTACAAGCTTGTGTTTGCCTTTGTCGGCAGGAGATAATCAATAGGAGAAATGTGGATGCATTTCAGCATTTATTAGCAGCTCAATTGGAAGTTGTTTTATTTTAACAACATCCTTGGCTTCATTCCGTTCAGGGTAAATCGACAGCTTTGATGAATAATAGACAACAGTAAACTGCTTTATATTATCCCATTAGGAGTAAAGAAATCAGGGAACGAAAGGGAGCTCAGAGAGAAATTGAAAAACACTTTAAAACTGCATTTTCTTTGCTACAGAAAAAAAAAGGAAAAACAAACAAAAATGCCTTCCATTCTAAAGGATCATCGAAACTATTAGACTTCAGCTAGATATACCTTCCCAGACAGTGACAATAAGCTTCCTCTTCCCTGAGCTTTCCACCACTTCTTGTAGTTCATATTCAGTTACCCTTCATTAATTTCCAGGGGAGCAACAACATGGGTTGGAAAGGGGAGAACTAGGTACAAAATGTGATTTGTTCACTAGAAGTGAACCCAAATGCCAAGGCGTTTTCATCCTCAAATAATGGGCACTAGTAGAAATAGGAAGTCTTAAGAACAAACCCAGAAGGTCCAACACAATGAATAGTTCATAGAGCTCTCTGCACATCTTGGTCAAGGAGATTAAAACTCTCCAGAAGACCTCTCTTCTGAAATCCTGGCTGATAGATCTAACTGTGACTATTTCTTACACATCTCAAATGTAACGCCTAAAACTTTGAATGTTGCCCCACAATGAGATACCACTTTACATACATTAGGGTGACTATTATTCAAGGAAGAAAGAATATAAAATGATAAATGTTGGCAAGGAGGTGGAAAAGTACAATACTTATGCATTGCTGGTGGGAATATAAAATGGTACAACACTGGTGGGATTGCTACATTGCTGGTGGGAAATAGTCTGGCGATTCTCAAAAAAATTAAACATAGATAGTCAAAGGGTACAAAGTTTCAGTTAGACAAGTGGAATAAGTTTTTGAGGTCTACTGCATCTATTTCATAGCATCATGACTATGGTTAATAATAATGTAATAAATATTTTTAAATTGCTAAGTGAGTAGATTTTAAATATTTATACCACAGAAAAAAATAAGCATGTGAAATGATAGACGCGTAGCTTGATTTAATCATCCCACAATGTAAACATATATGAAAACATCACATTGTAACGCGTAAGTATGTGCAATTATTACTTGTTAATTTTTTTAAGTTAAATTTAAAAATTAAACATAGAATTGGCATATGATCCAGCAATCCCAATTCTGGGTAAACATCCCAAAGAAGTGAAAGCAGGGACTCAACCATCAGCTACCACACCAGTGTTCAGAGCACCATATTCACAAAAGCCAAGAGGTGGGAGCACCCCAAAGTCAATTCAAGGAAGAGTGGATATGTACTTCTGGTGGAATATTTAAAATATGGACTTAAAAAGCAACAAATCCCATCCCATGCTACAACATGGAAGAACCTTAAGAACATTATGCTAAGTGAAATAAGCCAGTCACAAAATGACAAGCATTATATAATTACACTTACATGAAGCATCCAAAGCAGCTGAACTCACAGAAACAGTAGAATGATGGCTGTCGGGAGATAGGGGCAGATGTGGAGTGGGGAGTTAGTGTTTAATGAGTACGGGGTTTTAGTTGGAAAAGATGATGAAGTTCTAGAGGTGGATGGTGATGATAGTTATGCAACAACACAGTAAAACTGTCTACTTAGAAATGGTTTAAAACAGGAAGTTTGGTGTTTTATACATATTTTTTAAAATGAATGATCTGAATATTTTAATCCCCAGATTTAGTTGTCCTCTGATATTTCCCATATGAGCATACCACACATCCATCCATTCACCCTATACCTCAAGTCAGAGATCTGGGATTCTGCCCAGAAGCCTCCCCACTCCTGACCACCCCAGTCAAGTCTACTGCAAAAGAAATTTTCCCTGAAGCCTCCCCACTCCTGACCACCACCACCCCCCGTCAGGTCTACTGCATAAAGGAATCTGCCCCATGCCTCCCCACTCCTGACCACCCCCAGTCAAGTCTACTGCATTAAGGAATCTGCCCCATGCCTCCGACCACCCCCAGTCAAGTCTACTGCATAAAGGAATCTGCCCTGTTGCCTCCCCACTCCTGACCACCCCCAGTCAAGTCTACTGCCTAAAGGAATGTTCAATCGTCTACTTCCTGTCTTACACTGCCATCTCTTACTTGAATTCTGAAGTGGCCTCCCACATGGTTTCCCAGCATCCACACAGGTCCCACCTCCCACAGATAATTCTCCACCAACAATGAGACATAAACCAGGTGTTGCCACTCCCTGGCTTCAACCCTTCCCATTGCACTTAGAATGAAAGTGCCAACTGTCCCTGAAGTCGTATCATCCTGCTCAGGGCCGCATTCTTCCTCACTCTGTACTTCCAAGCATCTCAGTACATCCTATACTTCCTGTAGGTTCTCAAATTAACTAGGTTTCATCTTCATTAGGGGCCTTTGCCCATGGCCTTACTTTTGCCTAGAACATTCTCCCCTCACAAATTGCCTGGCCAATCTCTCCTTGACTTCAGGCCTCAGCAGAAATGGCATTTCACAAAGGGCTCTTTGCAGATGCCACATTGCTGAAAGAATCCCTGCTCTGTCCCTCAAAGCACTCTCTTCTTTTCTTCCATGGTACTAAAGTCATGACCTGCATTTGTATCTTCTTCCCTGCACAACAGACTCAGATTTCTGAGGCCAGCAACCAAGTGTGTCATGATTGATATCCCCAGGACCTAATACATAGTTGGCAGTCAATAAACATTTGTTGAGTAAATGAATAAAGCACTGTATTCTTGTAGGTCACCCAAACAATGAAAACAGAAGACCTGCCTTGAACCCAGGCAGCCTCCACATCTTACTTTCTTAGATACCACACCAGGCCTCTGAACAGTTGTCTGAAAGCTACTCCCTGTACACTATTCCATGTCCCCTCATAACCACTTGATGTTGGACACGTACACTCAAAGGCCCTTGATTTTCCTGAGATCAGGATAAGAGTGATGCTCGTCAAAGACAAGATGAGCATTTGAGTTGTTTCCTGCGATGATAGAGATCTCTTTACCAGTGCCACACAGCTGTTCCTCTTCCTTGGTTTTCAATGGCATGCTGCCTTCTGTATTAGTTACAGATTACATGATGTTGGCAATATAGATGGAATATCAGATTATGTTTGCAGTTGCCAAGCATCCTGGAGCAGCCCTGATCCCTCACCTTAGCAGTGATGATACAGCTCCGGCGCCCTCCGCAGTTCTTTCCCCCTTTTGCAAGCAATCTTCCCCTGAGTAACACTCCAACACCCAGTACTTGGGTAATAATAACCAATGCTACCATGATTGTTATTGTTAAATAAAAATGCCTTGGGTCAGTGCCTGCAGCACAGTGGTTATGGCACCAGCCACATACACCGAGGCTGGCGGGTTTGAACATGGCCCAGGCCAGGTAAAAAACAATGACAACTGCAACAAAAAATAGCCAGGCATTGTAGTGGGTTCCTGTAGTACCAACACTTGGGAGGCTGAGGCAAGAGAATCACTTAAGCCCAAGAATTTGATGTTGCTGTGAGCTGTAATGCCACAGCACTCTACCAAGGGTGACAAAGTGAGACTCTGTTTCAAAAAAAAAAAAAAAGCCTTATTTTCATTTAATTAGTAGTTATTTTAAATGACATGGGTGAAGAGCTGCTGCAATGGATGTTTTCTGGCAGTCAGTCACTAAACCTCCATCAACGCAGAAATATAGGCTATTTTGAGTTCAGCCATTAGAGGCTGAATTCCTCTCAGGAGTTCAGTAGTGATGAACACCTCTCAGTACCATATGGTGTAGTCTAACCTAGTGTCTTTTCACAACAGTGGTTTCACTTCTATTGCCATCAAAGAGAAATGTGTAATAACTGTTTTCTCTCTAGTCTAGACAGAGTTCCCATGCTGGCAGCCCCTTGTGTATCTGAGGAGGAAACCAAATAATCCAGCAACACAGATCAGTGTTAATTCCTTTCTGTATGCCCCTCAAGGATGCTCAAGTTCATGCTAATATTTAATCAACCATAAAATGCACACCTTTTCTGTTGGGGTTGATACCCAACAAAGCTGGTAACAAACCAGGGGTGAAATCTCAAACCTGTGTGACAAGGTGGTAGAATATGCACACAGACACACTCTGTTTTTGCATCATAAACATTTAGGGGTCACTTATTTCTACAAATAAATATGCTCTCTTCAAGTCACTGGCTCCAAGGAAAGAATAAGATGAGCCTGGAACATCTTTTTGTGGCATAAAACAAAGTGCTCAAACAATGATGAAGAAATGTCAAAAGGACACAGGAATCAACTTGAAGTGACCCCCACTGGCCAAATCTGGGAAATTTTTGAGCATTAAAGTCCTGGCAGTAACAGAGTACAATCCCTTGAAAAAAGCACCCCCTGAATTTATACTGATAAGAATAAATAAATAAATAAATAAATAAATAAATAAATAAATCCGTACTGATGAATAAATAAATGAGAAGAGAAAGCTTTTCTTCATAGCAGAAGGACTGGTGATGACATTAGGATATCAGCATTTGGCACCCATCATAGCAACAATTAATTCAGTCAAGAAAAATCAATGGCTGCTGAAACTCCATTGATAAGGAAAGAGATATTTACATAGTCTCAAAGTCTCTCCTCACAAGATCTTTATTCATTACAATGAGAGTAAAGAGTAATTTTATAGCGGAGACACCTGGCAGATGCCAGCCTAGTAAGTGATCAAAGTGAAAAACACTACTAAACACACAGATGTCATGTGCTGTCTGGTGGGATGCAATGAAAAAACCCACAGCTCTGTGATATTCCAGCCAAAATGCTTAACTCAGGTCTAACCAGGGGAAACAGAAAAAAACAAATTGAGGGAAATTCTGAAAAACGAGTGACCTACAACCTTCACCCACGTATAGGTCATGATGGTCAGGGAAAGGCTGAGGGACTCTGCCAGGTTGGATAAAACTAGAGGAACAGGACAATTGGCTATGATAGGTGATCTTGGGTGGGATCCTTTGCCATTAGAAGCATTGCTGGGACAATTAGCAAAACATTAACAGAATCACTAGATGAAGGATATGCCAGAGGTCTGTGGACTGTTCTTGCAACTTGTCTGTGAATCTGAAACTGTTTCAGAATAAATTATTTTTCTTTAAATGTACTCTTCCATTTCTCTTAAAACAGGTAATGTCTGTCTTATTTTTTGCTTTTGATAGTTGCAGGAAATAGCTCTGTTTTTCCATTTTTATAAGAAAAATAGCACAAGTATAATGAGGAAGGGCACCTGACACCCGACCTCAGTATTCACACCAGGCAGTGTGAGGGGTGGGGGATGGTGTTACTACTTTCCTCTATAAATCTCTTAATACAACCCAACTTTTTAAACTATGTATATTTATTAAAAATGAAAAGTCATTAATTAGCCTATTAGGATGGCTATTAAGAAAATATAAATAAACAAAAAGCATTGTTAAGGTTGCAGAGAAATTGGAACCTCTATGTACTACAGGTGGGGATGTAAAATGGCACAACCACCATGAAAACAGTATGGAGGTTTCTCAAAAAAATTAAATATGAAATTACCATACCAGTCAGCAATTCCACTTTGAACGACTACTCAAAAGAAGTAAAAGCAGTGACTCAGATATTTGCACATCCAAGTTCACAGTGGTATTGTTCATAGTAGCCAAAAGATAGAAGCAACCCCGTGTCCATTAGCAGATGAATGGATAGGGTGGCACCTGTGTCTCAGTGGGTAGGGCACCAGCCCCATATACTGAGGGTGGCGGGTTCAAACCCCGCCCCAGCCAAACTGCAACAAAAAAATAGCCAGGCGTTGTGGCGGGCACCTGTAGTCCCAGCTACTTGGGAGGCTGAGGCAAGGGAATCGTCTAAGCCCAGGAGTTGGAGGTTGCTGTGAGCTGAAATGCTATGGCACTGTACTGAGGACGATAAACTGAGGCTCTGTCTCTTAAAAAAAAAAACAAAAACAGATGAACGGATAAACAAAATGTGGTGTGTGTACACCTCACACACAATGGAGTAGTATCCGGTCTTAAAACAAAAGAAATTCTGACAGATGCTATAATGTGGATGAGCCTTAAAAACATTATGCTAAACAAAAGAAGTGAGTCAGCAAGGACAAATAGTGTATGAATCCATTTATCTGAGGTACCCTAGACTAGTCAGATTCATTGAGACAGGAGTAGAATGGTGGTTGCCAGGGGCTCCTGGGAGGAGGGGAAATGGAAGTTATTATTTCATAGACACAGAGTTTCAGAGGGGAATTGTTACTGTAATTTCTTTCTTCAGTAGGTCCTTTCTCTCATGGATTCGAAGAATGAAGTCAAGGACCACAGATCAGTGGTTAAGATAGGATTTATTAACCAGAAAGAGTAAAAAGCACCAGGGCTTCTGGTGAAGGCAAAAGACCCAAGTTGGAAAAATCTCTGCCTGGATCCTTTGTCTAGGGATATACATAGCCTTGAGAGTTACATTGGGCAGAGACTCAGTAGGTAGAAAAAGTGAATGAGTGCATTAATGGATGGACACAGTCCTTTCCATAGCTTGGGGTAAGGTGAATGTCCGAGCATTTCCTTAGTGAAATTGCCCACCCCTAGGAAACCTACATGAAATAGCCCAGGCCTAGGAAATGGGTGGTCCCTGTTCAGCCCTGAACTGGGGGAACACTGTGTCAGAAAGATTAAAAAGTTCTAAGGCTGGATGGTGTCAGTGGTCGCACAACAATGTTAACGTATGTAATGCCACAGAATTCCACACTTTGGAGTGGTTAAAATTTTTCATTATGTATAGTTCACCAAAAAAAATTTTTTTTTTAAATAATTCAATCTTTGGAGTCAAACCTGGGTTAAAATTCTGGCTCTGTCACTAGCTTTATAACCTCAGCCAAATTATTTAATTTCTTTGAACCTCAGGTGTTTCACTGGTTAAATGGAATATTGATTCAAACCTACAAGACAGGATTGTTATGAGGAGGGACAGAGTACATTTAGCAAGAGTGCCTGGCCCACAGTGAGCGTGCATTTGATAATATTAGAGAGACCAGAAATGCCCAGAGACATATGTGTTCAGAGAACTAAAGCTCATTTGGTAGGACTGGAGTTGTGGTGATGAATAATGACGGTAGAATGAAAAGCAAGCCTTTGTAAGATGAGGAGTTTAAACTTGGTCTTGATGCTATGGAAGGCCGCTGGAGGGTTGTAGCAAAGAGAGGAGAGGGCAGAGAGGGGAGTAAAA
Organism: Galagoides demidoff; assembly: GCA_963574575.1. Classification (NCBI taxonomy): domain Eukaryota; kingdom Metazoa; phylum Chordata; class Mammalia; order Primates; family Galagidae; genus Galagoides; species Galagoides demidoff. Next base: position 6,969 of record CAUYQV010155230.1, on the reverse strand, counting down.
ACCAAGCTAAGGTTTCAGGGATTAGGAGTCTGTACATTGCACTTAGTCACAGCTTCCTCCTCTTCATTAACACAGACAATTAACACCGTTGGCTTGAGGGAAAACAAATCATTAAAAGAAATGCCACATTTAACACTCTCACTTTGCACCTACTCATTATCAGAACAAGAAACTCAGTAATTGGCCACATCATAAAGTTGGTTTAGGCTTAAACAGGAACTCCAAAGGACTGTTGTTTTCTTGTGTCTGCTTTAATTCACTGGTGGAGGTATGAAGGCTTCCCACTCTGTTCTATCCCCTGCCTCAAGCCTATGTCTTTTGGGATTCTTAACATCTGTGATAAGCAGGACTGGGTCCAAAGACAGTTCTGTTACAATCTGCACTTCTGCCTGTGTTAAAACCTTGTCTCATTTCAACCTTTCAATGTATTCACATTTTCACCCACCATCCACTTGATGTCATTTAATCAGCTGCTCTCCCCTCATTTTTCTCTCTACTTACAAAATTCAAGGTTTTATGTGAAAACTCAAGGTAATGAAAGTAGTGAAAAGCACACATTTCTCCTTGGTTAACTGGGTTCTTCCACTGCTGGTTCTGCTCAGTGCTTAAAATGAGTTTACTTTTTACTTTTACTGTTTTTTCTTTTTTTAAATTATTTTTTATTAAATCATAAAAAATACATTTTATATATATTAAATCATAAAAAAATGTACATTTTTTGTACATTGATGCATTTATGGGGTTCAGGGTACTGCTTTGATATACGATGTGAAATGCTTACATTGAACTAAGTAACACATCCATCGCAGTTACACTCGTTTCTTAATAGTTTTGAAATTGCATCATGCACATTAGTGAGATCCCCACAAATACTCTCCCTTCTCCTATGTCCCCCCTCCCTCCCCTCTCTCTCCTCTTCCCTTCTACTTTTTGGACTATAGTTATGTTTTGCCATTCATATGAGTGTGTAGGTTGTTACATATTGATTTCATAGTAGTATTGAGTACATTAGATACTTTTTTCCCCCATTCTTTTTTTTTTTTTTTTTTTTTTTTAGATGGAGCCTCAAGCTAACCCCCTGGGTAGAGCGCCATGGCAAAAAAGCTCATATCAACCTCCAACTCCTGGGCTCAAGCGAGTCTCCTGCCTCTGCCTCCCAAGTAGCTGGGATCACAGGCGCCCGCCACAACGCCCGACCATTTTTTTTTTTTTTTTGGTTGCAGCCATCATTGTTGTTTGGCGGGCACGAGCTGGGGATTCGAACCCGCCACCTTAGGTGTACGTGGCTGGCACCTTAGCTGATTGAGCATGTCTTTTTTATTTAATGTGACCTTGCTCATACTGAAAAGATTTTAGAATGTGTTACATTAACTATGACTTTATTTTTAAGACGGCTTTGCCCCATGGACATTTCCGCGGTATGCAGAAAGGGCATGACCCCGGGGAGACATGAGGACTGGACTCACAGGCCTGCGGGTGGGGAGAGGTTAGCCAGGAACGGCCTTCACCTGAGCCAGGTGAAGATGGACTGGGGTTTAATGGAAGGCGCCTCCCACGGTCCGATTCTGCTTTCCATCCGTCTCAGGGCTCCCATCTCCTGTCTCCCGTCTCAGATTCCCCATCCCTGCCTGCGGCCCATCTCATCTACACTTAGTAATTTTCTCTTTCTCCCCATTTCTTAAAAATTTCCTTTGCTTCTGGACATCTTATTAAAGCAGCTCTGTTCTGGCTGTTAGCGTTAAAAATCTGTGTGCATTTTCCATTATACACCTCTCTCGCCGACACTCTGTTCTTAATTGGCACAACTGTAGTGGGGAAAAGGCAAAAAGCTTTAGTTAATGCTGGGGACCAGGCTGGGGTTTCAACCTTAACACCGGGGTCCCGGATTAGTGGGTTTGAGTTAGTTCTCTCATTTACTCCAGGGTCTTTGATTCCCAGGGGACTTCTCTTTATCCGTAGTGCCTCATCAACCAGAGGGAAGTTGTCACCTAATTTCAATCCCAATTTCAATATACTTTTCCAAATAGGCCACCTCTCGTAGGAGAACAGTAATGGTAGAATATACTGTTGGCAGCAGCCTTGAAAAGGATCTCGTCTACTCCCCTCGCTTTATGGATTTAAAAATAGGCCAGAATATTTGAATGACTTTTCCAAGTCAGACATCTGTTGAGGGCACGCCGGTCTTCTGACTCCCATTTAAAAATGGATTCAGCCATGAGTATTTTTAAAATTCCCCCTTTTCAATAAGGATTTTCACCATGAGTTAATGTGAAGAATCAAAAAAAGATAACGCTTCTTAGATATTTATATTACCTTAAAATGTGTGAACGATCCCTTCATTGGCAGGTGTTTTAAGGACTGCACTAACTGGAGTTTTCCCAAACCCATAAGGCATCATCTTTGATTTCCACTTTTCTTTAAAGGAACTTGAGTGAAGTGAAACACACAGATATTTGTTAAAAGAAATCTGATCGCAACACGCTTCTAAGTTTTTAAGACTCCCTAGACCCTTTTACAGTCTTGTAATTCGTAGCTAATTTGATAGCACTGGGTTTAGCCATTCACTTTTATTTACCAAGCCTTCCCGAAGAATCCAGGTTGTTTCTATAGAAACAGCAAGTCTCTCTTTTCATACTCATACCTAAAGTTACCTTAATAGTTAATTACATCATAGAGTTAAAATGACAAGTACTCAGGCAGTGATAGTTTCAGAGAACCAATATCACTGGCTGTTGGTAGGCAGAGCCCTGATGGAAACAGATGCGTAGGAATGTATGGGAGTTAGCTACTATCCGAAAAGGAGCGCTAGTTAGTAGGTTTGTGAGAATCGTGAGGCGTTTTAGTTTATCTGCCCAGATGGTTAAAGGGTGGCCATTTATGAGATCATGTGATAAATAGGCATTTTCCTAGGATGTGCTTTGAGGCTTGTGGCCTACGGCAGGGGGCCTGGTTCCAGATTCCCTGCCTTTTAGGACGGCCCCTTGCCACAGCCCCCAAAGATGGCCGATGTCCAGGAGCTCAGCCCTGCAAGGAGAAAGCGGGGTCAGCTCACACTTCTGCTCTGCGAACTCTCCTTTTGTTTTTAACCATCTGGATCCTATTTCTGAATTGCGACCTCCGCCAGTCATTACTCTTTGGGGTCAGATTTTATCCAGAATGTCTATCTCTTTTGAAGGAGGCCTCCCATCCCCTCAGCTTGCTCTCTTTCTCAGCAGTCCTCTGAAAGACCTTTATGGTCCGAGTAATTGATTCTGGAAGAAAGAGCTATGACTTTTCCAGTGAAATGGTGCAGTGGGGTCTTTCTTTGTTTCCAAGAAGGCAGACACAGGAGTTATGCTGGGGGGAGTCTCTTTTGCTTATGCCCACCCATGCTCCCGACTCTGACCATCACTCCCAGGTGGCCTTGGAAATTCTCCGAGTTATCATCACTTTTTCTCTCCCTGGAAGTCAAGTTTTCACCCTACTTCCTATTACCCCCTCCCTCTGTCTCTTGGACATTCTTCCTTTGATACAGATCCGTCAGGCCCCTTTGTAAAAATGTAAACCTATTACCTTCCCTGTATTCCCCCTAGCACTAGTGTCTTGACTTCAAATAAATGTCCCCAAGCTCTGTTGGCCGGCCTTTACAGAGCAGAGCATTTTTCAGTTACTCTACCGGCTTCTTTTACTTTGTTTAAGATGTAAAATAAGGGCAAAGAATCACGGGGCTTAACTAATGGTCTGCAATTTCCTGCTGTCTCGATACCCTTTTTATGACACTAATTCATTGCCACTTCTCTGACCTGTGGAATCTCTCCTGGATAGAAATGAGGAAGAGTGAAAATAAAGTAAAAAAAAAAAATACCGATTTGATTCAGCTGTCTTGTCAGAGCCCTGTCACTGCCTCCTTGGGACAGCATACACTATTGCCGTCATTTTAGCAACGGCTCTCTGTTGAAACGTGTATCTTAATTACTCATGGTCTCTACCTGAAGGTTAGGGTTTTGATTTCGTGTCCTTGGGTAAGAAAAGAAGTGACAGCCGCTTAAAGTATTTAAAGTCATCTAAATTTCCTACTTCTACTGGGTCTCTATTCTCTATTCTGTCTCTTTTCTCTGAACACATCGCGACGGTACCAGCACTAAGGAACACAGCTGGGCCGATGTTCACATTCTCAGCATTAGTATTTGATACTTTATTGTCTGAGTTTCTCAGACATGTGATGGTTTGTATACCTCAGGTAGGTTGTTTGGGTTGAAAATAATAGAAACTCATTCTAGTTTCTATTATTTTTGGCAATTTGTGGGCAAAAAAAGGGGGACTCAGACAATCAAGGGAGAGCGTTCAGAAAATGAACAACATGTCCATCAGCTCCTGCCACAATAACGCCACATAACAAACCATCTCAACATCCAGGGGTTGGCTTGGCACCCGTAGCTCAATGGTTACCGCGTTGGCCACATACACGGAGGCAGGTGGGTTTGGACCCAGCCTGGGCCAGTAAACAACAATGACAACTGCAACAACAACAACAAAAAATAGCCAGGTGTTGCGGTGGGTGCCTGTGGTCCCAGCTACTTGGGAGGCTGAGACAAGAGAATCACTTAAGCCCAGGAGTTGGAGGTTGCTGTGAGCTGTGACAGCACAGCACTCTAGGGTGACATAGTGAGACTCTTAAAAAAAAAAAATCCAGGGGCTTGCATGGGAAAGAAAACCCCGAGTATAGTCTAGCCAGGAGGGTGGAGGAGGGAGAGTGACTGGTGGAATCTCCCATAATGGGCACATGTGACCGGGCTCTGCACACCCCCTGGGTGGAGGGCTCAACTACAAATTGAATTTCACCTTAAACACAAAAACAATGTAACCTAAACATTTGTGCCTTCATATTCATCTGAAATAAAAAAAAATTAAGGGCTTGAAACAATGAGTGTTTTGCGGTCCCCACTGCTCTGGGCCTGCAGGTGGACTGATTTGGTGGGTCCTGAGTGGGCGTGGCTGTGATGCGGGCTGGGTAGAGGCCTCCGAAGATACCCAGGTTCTGAGTCCTGTGACGAGGGAATGTTTCCTGATATGGCAAAGACGTCATTAAATGAAGGACCTCCAGATGGGGAGAGTATCCTGGTTTATCTAAATGGGCCTTAAATGGCTCGCAGTGCCCTTAGTAGAGCGAGGCAGGAGGATATTCAGCCCAGGAGGCAGAGGGTGGGGCGGGACGGCGGTAGGGAATCGAAGCAGCATAGCTTCTGGCTTTGGAGCTGGAGGGGCTGCAACTCTACAAGCCAGAAATGAAAAAGAAACAGATTTTACCCTGGATCCTCGGAGGGAGCACGACTCTGCTGACACTTGGGTTGCAGCTCACTGCTTTTGGGCCTCCGAAATTATGGAAGAGTAAATTCGTATTGAAGCTCTGGAGATAAGTTAGAGCAGCCATAAGGCGCTCCTACAGCCACTCCTCTCTGCGCTGGGTTTGCAGGTTGGCTGAGCTCAGCTCCTGGCTCTGAGTGGGGCTGGGGAGAGCTCCCCCTGCGTGCTTCCCAGGACCCTGGGGAAGGAAGGCAACTTCCCACGGCTCATTCTTCTTAGAGAAAAACGTGAGCAGCGAGGACATGCAGCCACACCACACCAGCTCACCTAAGGCCTCTGCGTATCACGTTGCTGGCTAGCGTGTTTGGCCCAAGCAAGTTGCATGGGTGAGCCGCCTCCTGGGGCAGGGAGGAATTCTCAGTCTGCAGTGGAAGGCAGGGGAGGGGAGGGAGGAAATGCCTGGGCAGCTGTAATCCAGCCGTGGCAGGCAGGTATGGAGGCAATCTGCTGAGTTGATCCACAGCCAGGCTGGGCCAGTCACTGCTGGACAAGCCCAGCTAGTTGCTGGATTCTAGACATGGCTCCCACGGGCTCCCGGGCACAGTGCTGCCTAACGTTACCACTAAGTGAACCCTGAACTGCTTCTTGCCTTTTTTTTTTTTTTAATTAAATCATATACACATAGATCATGTATACATTAATGCATTTATGGGGTGCAATGTGCTGATTATATATAGAATTAGGTGAATATGTACCTCGTTTCGTTTACTTAATTATTGTGTTAGGACATTTATCATTTATACTCTATACTTAATAGATCCAACATGTACCCTTGCATTATGCACCGTAGGTGTGATCCCCCCATTCACCCCTCCCTCAATCTGACCCCTCTCCTTGCTCCTTCATCCCGGGTCATAGTTGTGATCTATTCTTCATATGAAAGTGTGAGTGATTGTAAATTGGTTTCATAATAGTGCTGAGTACCTGGGATGTTTTTTCTTCCATTCTTGAGATACTTGACTAAGTAGGATATGTTCCAGCTCCATCCATGTAAACATAAAAGAGGTAAAGTCTCCATCTCTTTTTAAGGGAGAATGATTTTTTAAATCACTTGTTCTAGAGTCAGTGTTCCAGGTGCAAATATTTGGCTAAGTCCAGGTCAACTTGTGTATTGGGAGGTGGGGCCCTGCCTATTGCCAAACTCAGATGTGTGTATGTGTGGAACAGGCAGACATTCAGACCACAGTGAGGGGCTCACTTTCCACTGGGGGGTCAGGTGCTGGACGTCTACCATCCACATTCTCCTGAGTGAGGGACAGGTGACCAGGGCTGCTCTTCTAGGGTTTGACCTTTATTCTCCTGGCCTGTGCTTTGTCCCCCTTGTTTTCCTTCTCTACCTACACATGCTCAGAAGTTTTCTCGTGCAGTAAGACCCAATGTTGTAAAGGGTGGAAGGATTTCGTCAGTAGGGAAAATATTAGAAAAGCCACATAGAGGCAGGTGCATGTGTAGTCTTGAATCTGGTGCTGCCAACGGTTAAGCTGATTTTTTTTTTTTTTGAGACGGAGCCTCAAGCCATCCCCCTGGGTAGAGTGCCATGGCATCACAGCTCATAGCAACCTCCAACTCCTGGGCTCAAGCGAGTCTCCTGCCTCCGCCTCCCAAGTAGCTGGGACCACAGGCGCC
>CAUYQV010155228.1:0-15921 GCA_963574575.1 Galagoides demidoff | reverse complement strand
CTCCCTGGGTAGAGTCCCGTGGCATCACAGCTCATAGCAACCTCCAACTCCTGGGCTCAAGCGAGTCTCCTGCCTCCGCCTCCCAAGTAGCTGGGACCACAGGTGCCCGCCACAACGCCTGGCTATTTTTTGGTTGCAGCCGTCATTGTTGTTTGGTGGGCCCGGGCTGGATTCGAATCCGCCATCTTAGGTGTATGTGGCTGGCACCTTAGCCACTTGAGCCACAGACACTGAACCCTCATCTTCTTAAAACACTATAACTTCGGTATCGTGGGTCTGGAGGAGGGTAGGAATAAGATATGAGACTCAAAACTGGAGATGAAGTGGAAGTCTGAATAAAAGAGGATACACTCCATTCCCTGTCCCTGCATGTAGCTGCCTTCTGCCTACTCCTGAAACCAAGGGATTAATTTCATCAGCTCTTCCAGTCCTGCTTGCTCTTCATCACTTGATTTTTTTCCTCCTTTTTTTCCATGAAGTTGAAGGCCAATCTGCTAAGTCCTGAAACTTAACGTTCATTGGCTACTTTATAGGTAATATTCATAAGTCACCATGCTAATGGTCACTTCAGCTGTTTCTCAGGAATTTTGGCCAGCTCATGTCCAGTTCAAACTAGTTGAGATCAACCGTTTAACTGGGCCAGCTCAAGTGTCCCAGCGATGGCCTTTTATCCCAGCAGAGGGCCTAAACCACCACCCTCAGATCATGCTAATGCCATTTTCTTTACATGTTCTACGAAAGGCCAAGAACTCCTACTGCACTCGTGCAGAATCAACCTGTATTTCATTTTTCTCCCACTGCCAATTGCCTTTCTCTCATGCTTTAGACCACCCAATTTCCCTAACCTTAACCTATAAATATCCCTAAGCCTTATCTTTGGGGAAGCAGATTTGAGAGCTCTTTTCCTTCCTCATTAGCCTTGAGATTAAATCTTTTCTCTTTTGCAAAACTCATGTCACAGTGACTGATTCACTGCATCAGGCAGAACAGACTTGGACCTGGCCAGCAACACTCTTGAATAATGGGAGGCACACTTCATCCCTCCTGCCAATTAGGAGATCCTTCTCTGGAGAAACTGCAGATCCCTCTGAAGAAATCACACTACTCTAAGATTAACAGGCACTGACATTTAGGGTCCCAAAGACAAAATCTAGGTGACAACTCAGAGACCCTGGATTATAGTTGGAACCATCAACCAGATCAGCCGTCTCCCTTAGTGAAAGTACAGCAGTCCCCTAGTATCTGTGGTTTCCAATTACCAGCGGTCAACTTTGGTTGAAAAATACTAATGGAAAATTCCTGAAACGCATTAATTTTATATTGTGCATTGTCCCAAGTAGTGTGATGAAATCTCCTGTGGTCCCCATTGTCTCACCCACAACTTGGATCATCCATTCATCCACCATCTATGCTATCTGCCTGTTTGTCACTTAGAAGCCATCTCCATTATCAGATTGAAAAAACACAGTACATACAGAACTTGGTACTATCTGAAGTGACAGGCATCCACTGGGGGTCTTGGGACATATCCCTGCAGATAAAAGGGAGTCTGTATGCTTCACTTGTTCGAGAAGAACGAAAGGGTATGGCGATCAAAGGACAGACAATAGTAGAAACAAGATTATTTTCTCACCACTGTGAAGAGAGTAGAGTGATTTCTAAGAGGTTCTCTAAACTTTCCTGGTTAGTATCCTTAGCATCATTTTCCATAGTGCCCCCAGGCCAAAAGAAATACCTACCAGAAAGAAAGAAAATAACAGTTTGTGCTGTATCCAATAGTTATAGCTGTGTTACCTTTAAAACTTTAAAATAGGCTCGGCGCCTGTGGCTCAATCGGCTAAGGCGCCAAGCCTTGTCTCTGGGATATTGTTGGTCTCTGCTACAAATGGCATGGCTTCAAAATGGTGGAAAGCTACTCAGAAAATAAACTCCCATTAAGTTAAGCAACTCTTATTTGTTGGGTTCTCTGTGGCTATACCATTGCTTGTGTTAACTCTGTACTGCCCGACATGGCGGGTATTTGAGGCTACTGAGAAATGGAAATGCACATTTCAGTCTCAAAAACTGAAGCAGAATGAAGTATTTTTCCAGTAGACACGACTTTATTGTTTTGATAGAACTACAATTCACTTTAACCACTGCATTGCATAAAATATTGTATTGTTAACACTTGTATAGGAACATGCATTATTTCTAGTGTTACACACAAACACATCGCTAATCTAGTCAGAATCAAAAGGCTGAGTTCAGATGTTTTTCTATACACAGATTTATCACTATGTGTTTACTTGGATGTTTTATGCAGATAGCACAAGTTAGAGTATACCTATGCAGACAGCAGTTACAGTGATACCCATATAAGTCAGATTCATAAGTTGAGATACTTACTATTTTAATAATCATTTTCTACATTAAAAAATATGGCAAAATAGTTAAATTTTAAACAAAGGCATAGTACTGAGGCAGAATTCGAGCAGTCACAGAAGCTACTACTGCAGCCGGTACTGTGAAGAAACTTCTTGAGTGCAGTGCATTTTCCACGATGAAAGGCAATACCAATATACTGCAGCGGAGCAGACGAAAAAGCTGTTTGCTGTATTCAAAGGTGTTAGATATACAGTAGACAATCTGTGAGTTTTCTGGAGCTTTTCAGCAATAACTTAGTTTAAGTTAAAAAATAATCCACAAAATGCCTCATGAAATGAGAATTAAATTTCAAACAATCTAAGCAATTTTTAACAGAGTCTGAGTTTGTAAACTTGGCAAGGTCTAAAACAGCTTGATTCTTGCACATGCACACACAAAAAAGCATCTTAGATGGAGAGATAATAAAAAAATTATCATTTTAGTTATTGTCACTTAGTTTATGAAGCAATGACTTAAAAGACATCCACAAAATTCAAATTTTCAATTAAAAACCATTAAACAATTTTGCACAGAATATACACGAACACAATACATTTTGCTTACAGAACATGTTATTACTAATAATATCAAAGATCAAGTGATTCAAAATTTGAAAAACTTCAAGTATTAGGCAGGGTGTGGTGGCTCCTGCCTATAATCCTAGCCCTTTGAGAGGCTGAGGGGGGAGGACTGGTTGAGGCCAGAACTTCAAGACCAGCCTAAGCATGTGTGAGACCTCCATCTCACAAACAGAAAAATGAGCTGGGTGTGGTGGCATGTGCCTGAAGTCCCAGCTACTTGGGAGGCTGAGACAGGAGGATCACCTGAGCCCAGGAGTCTGAAGCTGCAGTGAGCTACGATGACACCACTGCACTCTAGCCTGGGTGACAGAGCAAGACCCTGTCTCCTAAAAAAAACAAAAACAAAAACAAAAAACCCCCAAATCGAAACTGCAATTTTTTCTTTAGGTTTAGATGATGATCTAATGATATGAGACACCCAAAGAAAACTCTGGGTATATTTCTTTCTCAAAGAACATCCAAATTTGCAAAGAAATGTCTATTCATGGCCTGAAAAATCAAATACAGGACAGATGTTTTTGACAATTTTCCATCTGTCAAAGATTTTTCAGCCACAACCAGAAAAATTAGTTTCTATCACAAGGATTGGAACTACAGCTATGTTAAACTGAAAACCAGATGTACTGGAATTTTAAAGCAAGAGAGTAACTTTTTCCTCATTGCTTTATTTCATTATGTGATACATATTGAAAATACTTGTTTTCTGAAGCAGGCTTCAAGAGTCATGGATATAGATGATAAAATTCTTCAATACATATGTACAAATGCTATAGAATAGTCCTTGTCAGTTTATGGAATTTTTTAAAAAAAGGTAATATGTCTAATGATGTTGTGTTCTTTAGCAATGTTACGTTACTTGCACAACTTATAGAAGAGTTTTATAAAGATTTCCTACATCAGAAAATACAATTTAAGATTTCTTTGAACTAAAAGGAAAGTTGGCCAAGTATTCAATAATCAAAGACAGAAAGTGGTACTGTGATTCCTATGTTCTCCCTAATAGCACAGTGCGTATGAACAAGCTGAATTTGAAGCTCCTAAAACGAGAAAAACTTGGGACCTAGCTAGGCAGGTGAAAGGATTTATTTACAGTTGAAAAATTTCTTAGTACAAACAAAAATGACTTTACACGTTTTTCAAATAAGCCAACATGCAAAAGAGTTAAAATGTAATCTTAACACTGTATAAAAAGGGTGCAAAAAAAAAAAATCAAGAAAAATCCAAAGAATGGTTTTGTGAATAGTGACAGATTTAGTTTTGTTTCCATTTATACAACCAATACCTCATTGAAAGTAATGGTAAAAATACTGAGCTGACAGAAGAGTTCCTGAATTTACTTAGATGTAGTTTTGAAACTGATAACACATTTAAGATTTAGTCAATTCTTCTTTTTAAAAAAGGAGATGAACAGCACTGCCAATGTGGATGTAAATATCCAAAGAACATTTTGATGTTTGATTCAGTTATTGGAAAACTAAGTATATCTGAAGGACAAAGTATGTCTGAAAGAGCTATATGAATCTCCTTGTCAACTCTAAGTTTGTATAAATCTAAATATGAATCAAGTACTACAAATGAAAATTTAGGGTATAGATCACGATATGCTACAACTATAGATCACAAACTGGGTTTTGGAGATCACACAAAAAATATCATAAAATGTCTCATCAATAATTTCTTACAGTAATTACATGGCTAAAGACTACGTAACACAAAACACATTTTTTCTAAATGTGGCTACATATTTGGTTACATATATGGTTAACATTATATTCCTACTGGATGGTGCTGGCATAACTGCAACACCTTCTAACCAGCTTTTTATAGCCCTGTTCTTAGTTTTTATTTATTTATTTATTTTTTGAGACAGAGTCTCAAGCTGTTGCCCTGGGTAGAGTGCTGTGGTATCATAGCTCACAGCAACCTCAAACTCTTGGGCTTAAGAGATTCTCTTGCCTCAGCCTCCCAAGTAGCTGGGACTACAGGCGCCCACCACAATGCCCGGCTATTTTTTTGGCAGTAATTCTCATTGTTGTTTGGCAGGCCCGGGATAGATTCCAACCCACCAGCTCTGGTGTACGTTACGTGGCTGGTGCCCTAGCCACTTTTGCTACAGGCGCTGAGCCTATAGCCCTGCTCTTAAATGTGAATAAATAGTCAAAGATCACCAGAGGAAACCCTCCAATGGAAAGAGAGAGAAAACAGATAAAAACAATTCAAAGGCAACAGAGATGCAGGGAACAGAACAACACTGAAAGATACTATGATTAGTATCCTCAGAAAAAAATACTTCTCCAGAAAACAAAAAAAGATTACAAAGGAAGAATAATCAGAGAATCAGAAAATGTATTGGGGAAAAAAGAAAAATTCAAACCATTTAATTATAAAGACAGAAGACAAAGTTGAAGGAATCTTCCAGAAAGTAGGATAAAATTCAAAGACATGGTGAGAATTCCACTTTTCCATCTAGAAAACAATTATATTGCCAGAAAGTTTCTAAAGTGAATTTTTTGGGATGTATCAGTTACTTGAATACTTGGAGTTTCCAGGGAAAATCTTGACTGGTAAACTGCAGTTAATATTGGCAGATTTCAGCCTCTGCAAAGGAACTACCATCTCCCACCCAGCAGCTCCATGGCAAGAAGCTGTGGGATGGAATTCATATTTCTGGTCCAGCTTGCTGGAGCCCAGGTGCACAATAAAGACCATTTCCACCTAATACCAGGGCTCTGGATTCTGATTTCAGATTATCATTCTGATCATAGAGGATAAGCAGGCAAGCAAACTGCCATTTTCCAAAGCCCTAAAGGTTAAACTGGCTTCTAAGGATTTAAAGGGATAGTATTTTTCTTGGACATTCAGTACTATATATAGAGAATTTAGAAAGCCACTGACCCTGGCCAGGGAAAGACACAGACTCCAGAAAGAACTGAGAAGCCTTTTTTTTTTTTTTTTTTTGAGACAGAGTCTCAAGCTATCCCCCTGGGTAGAGTGCCATGGCATCACAGCTCATAGCAACCTCCAACTCCTGGGCTCAAGTGAGTCTCCTGCCTCAGCCTCCCAAGTAGCTGGGACCACAGGCGCCTGCCACAACGCCCGGCCATTTTTTGGTTGCAGTCATCATTGTTGTTTGGCGGGCCCAGGCTGGGGATTCGAACCTGCCACCTTAGGGGTACCTGGCTGGCGCCTTAGCCACTTGAGCCACAGGCGCCGAGCCTGAGAAGCCTTTAAGCATTCAACACAGGATAATCCTCAGCACAGAGACAGCCTACAACAATAAAAAATAAATGCATAAACATAGAAATAAAAAAGGAGAATCTGACTTCCAGAGCTGCCATGTTAAAAGGCTCAACTGTTCGATTTTCAACAAAAGCAATCACAATATATACAAAGAAACAGGAAAGCACAGACCACTCAAGGGAACAAAATAAATCAATAAAAATTGTATGTGAGAAAGTTCAGACAGCAGACTTTAGCTAGACAGACTTTAAAATTGCCTTAAAAAGGTGCTCAAAGAACTAATGGGAGGTCCTGATCATATTTACAGAACAAACGAGAAAATGAAGAAGATTCTTCCAAGTAGAAAAAACAAGGGAACATATGTATCATTTGCACTTACTTTAGAAAGCAATGTGTGGTCTCACACTACAAAAGGGTGCTAAAAGTTTAGAAGACCAACGAGGAACCTCCCCCCTCCATCCCTGGCAAAGACAGATTTAGAAAAGTTTTCAGGTTAACAGAACCACTCTACAGAGAAATCTGAAAACTCTAACCTTCACAAAAGAAAAACTCTCAAATGTGCTACACTTTATGGAAAGAAACCTGTGAGTGCGTTTTAAGAATCTTAAAATACTTCTTTCCTTTGATCAAGCAGTTCCACAGTAGAGGAAGTATTCTGAGGAGAAGACAAAATAACAAAAATAGTAAGATTGTTCATATACTCACACACACAAAGAACTTCCAAAGGCTCTTCACTGCGCTGATAATAAAGCACAAACCACTCAATAGAGCTGGAAAAGTATGGAGAGGTCTTTATGACAGGGGTTCTGACCTATGACACTAAGTTCTGCAAATGACTTAGTCAGCATCCTTCTTCCCCAGGGGCTCCCACGGTGCTTTGTTTATAGCTTCTTTTTGGCACTCATCACAGTTCATTCTTATTGGTGGAGTTAGCTACACTCAAGACTATATGACGTCAAAACTCCAACCCCCAGAAAACACACACCTGGGTATGTATAGAGAAGACAACATCAATCACTCATTTCTTCATCTCTTCAAGTGCCCAAAGTGTTAATAAATGTCTGCAATATTGAATCTAGAAAAATGTGAAATAGCTCTTGAAAACTATGAACATACAACATTAAATTAAAATGCCTAGTTATGCTTTTGAACACTGCAGAAAAAGGTGGACACAGGAACCAACTTAAGTATTACAAAGATTAAAAGAAACAGACACAAGTTCATACCTTACTAATAAGAAGCCTTCAGTAAATGTCAGTGTATTTATTTATTTCTGAGACAGAGTCTCACTATGTCGTCCTTGGTAAGAGTGCCATGGCATCACAGCTCACAGCAATCTCAAACTCTTGGGTTTAAGTGATTCTCTGGTCTCAGCCTCCCAAGCAGCTGGGATTATAGGCACATGCCAGAGCACCCGGCTATTTTTGTTGCAGTTGTCTGTGGCTGGCACTGTAACCACTGTGCTATGGGTGCCAAGCCAACACCTTCATTTTTGAGTAAATTTGTCATAGGGCTGATTTTAACTCCCATCAATAGTGGACAACTGGCAAAATGCTCAGTATAAGTTAATAAGTACAATCCTATAAGAAGTCTGAAGAAGTTAAAACCTTTTGATGATGTGACTTAATCCAAAAATGAATTTAAGATTTTGGGTGAAGGGGTCACACAGAACACCCTTTGTGCAATTCTACATACTCAATTAAAATCAAGCTTTTTAAAAATATTGTGCAACAGAGTCTGCAGTGGCCCTCTATACCTAGTACATGTACTTAGTTCACAATGGATAAAGGACTTATATCCAGAATATAAAGGCCTGCAATTCAATAATCACTAAAATTCTAAATGGACAAAATTTGAACAAACATTTCACTAAAGAAGATACATGATTGGCAAAAGAATAAAGCCTTCATACAATTTAGTCACCAAAGAAATGCAAATTAAAACCACTGAGAAATAAACATTTCAATCATTAGGATAGCTCTAATTTATTACTGTTTTTTTTGAGACAGAGTCTCACTGTCTCGCCCTTGGTAGAGTGCCATGGTGTCACAGCTCACAGCAACCTCAAACTCTTGGGCTTAAGTGATTCTCTTGCCTCAGCCTCCCAAGTAGCTGGGACTACAGGCGCCCGCCACAACACCCAGCTATTTTTGTTGTTGTTGTTGTTGTTGTTCCTGGGCCAGGTTAAAACCTGCGTATATGGCTGGCACCCTAGCCACTGAGCTACAGGCACAGAGCCAGGGTAGCTATAATTTTAAAAAATCAAACGGTAGCAATGCTTAGCACGGAAACAAGAATGCTCATACACTGCCAGTCAGAATGTAAAATGATGTAGTCACTTTGGAAAACAATTTGGCAGTTTCCTAAAGAAGTTAAGCAAAAATTTACCAAATGATCCAGCAATTCCACTCACAGGCAACTACCGAAGAAAAATGAAAACACCTGCACGCCCAAAAGACTTGCACAGTGAAGGTGAAAACACACAAATGTTCAAAGCAGTATCAACCCTAACAGCCAACAAAGGGAAAAAATCTGAACTTTCTTCTACTGAATGGACAAAGTATCCATACAATGGAATAGATGATTTAAAATAAAGAAGAATAAAGTATGGTGACACATCTTGTACCCTCAATGACTCCCCAACAATAAAAAAAGAATGAAGTATGAGTATCTGGCAATATAGATGAACTCAAAATATGTCAAAGAAAAAAGACGAGACACCAAAGAACATACATGATTCCATAAAACATCCAGAAATGGGAACTCTGTTGAGATAAAAAGCAGATTGATTAGTGACTGCCCGGGACTGGTGGTAGGAAGAATTAACGGTAAGTGGGCATGAGGGCTGGGGTGATGATATTCTAAAATATAGATTATGGTGGTAGATGTACAAATTCAGTAAATTTACTAAAATTCACCGAATTGTACATTGATGGTTTATATGTATAATATACCTAAATAAAGTTGTTCAAAAAAAAAAAAACTTTATACTCCAGATTCCCAACTGATTGTGGGATTAAACACCCTTTGATGAATGTTGGGGTACCTCACTAGTAACCATTTTAGAATGAGCCTCTTCTCAAGAGAAGAGTTTTACCTATTTCCTTATTTCTTTCTAATAACTAATCTTTTAGGGAAAAACTATAAACCAGCATGAATGAGTCTCATGCACCACTTCTAGGAGGTGTGTGGTTGGTCCACTTAGCAGTAACCCAGCAGCCCAAATTATCACACAGCAGTGTACCAACTGCAGGATCCAGGGGTGGGAGGCACTGTGAAGAAACCTGAAACCTTACCCGGAGGTAGCATTTCAACCCAGACACTAAGTCCTGAGTCTCAGAGCAGCATTAAGGATCTCTTCACTCCATAAGCCGAGAGTCTTCTGGTTTAGTTCTCTTTTTGTAGGAGTTGCCTCAAATTTCCACTTTAGGAACTTATTTCTGTAGAGTCAGTGGGATTCCTCCAAAACCCTATGAGCTGAAACCCAAACCTAACTCATTCAGGGACTTTAGTTCCTTCTTCAGTTGGAAATTATTATTCAGACTCCAACAATGAAGCTTATGAGGAATAATCCATCAGTACCCGTATATTCCATTCCTCTGAGGTTTAATTTCACAACAGAAAACTTACTGTATATAACAGTTTTATAACCTTTTCCTGAATTTTACTTGCTGTCAATGGGGTCTCTTTAGATTTTAGTGTATGTATTCTCCAAATGGTAGGTGATCATATCAAATTCCACAGGGGGAATGCCAAGTTATATACACAAGAAAAATTAGGACAGTAGATTCCCCACTGAAAGATGGCAGATGCCACCCAGGACCAGCTGAGTGCTCCACAGAAGCATAGGCTCAGTGTTGTTAGCCCTTATAATTTTTTAAGACAAGTCTTTTTTTTTTTAAATAGGAAATTCTGATATTTAAATAGTGGAAACAGAATTACACATATGTGTATACACACACTTATTCCACCATGCACACCAACTAAAATATCTGTAAGGACTCACTCTTAACCTATCAGCTTGTAACCTTTGCCACACAAACATAGGAAAATGTACTTACTACAGGAAAAACTTTAAAATTAAAAAAAGATAGAACTCTTATTTTGCAAAAGAAATCCATCTAGAATGGCTGTTTTTTACACATTATCCTTCTTCTTACCCCCAATCTATTTTCCTAGGACTGTTACTCTCATGGCTGAAATGGCTCAGGTGCCAACTCTCTGAACTACCGATACCCTTCGCTGATGCCCATAAGAAAAAAAAAAAAAAAAGAAAAAAGGTGGGGGTGTCTTCCCAATGAAAACATTCCCTGAAGGCAAATTGGTTTGAGCTTCACCAACCTGTTCCTATTTATAGCAGTCTAGAGATTCTTGCATCAAGTATTCCAAAAGTACAATACACTGCAGTCAATACACTAGATGTCCAGCATCCTGAATGAGATTGTATTTTCTATTATAGAAATTTGAAAGTCCCAATGATTCAAAATTAACTTGTTTTCACAGCTTCAAAGACAGCAGAAAACAAACAACAAAAAAAACCACTTAAGAGATCATCAGTCCCACTCCTTCATTCTACTAGTAAAGAAACAAAAATTCAAAAGATCAAATGCTTTGTCCATGGTTACAGAATGTGCTGGTTGGTAAACAGGGATAGAATCCAGGTTAACTGACTGCAGTCAAGCTCTCTTTCACCACACTACATGGTAGTGGAAGGCAAAGGTAGGAGAGATATTCCTCGAGGAAATGAGCTATTCAATTCAAGTTTGGCTGTCCAGAATCACTTCACAATCCATACTGTTTTCTTTACGTTCTTCATGACTTTATCAAATCTGATTACTATTTACCAGCAGCAGACATGCTTGATGAGGGGTGAGTATGAAAAATATTTTCTTTAGCTGCCACCTTACTAAGTTACAGCTACTAATCAAGGGGGTGAGTGGTTTCCATTCCAGGTATTCACTGACAAGTGGAACTATCCCTCTACCCCCTAACTATATTCCCAGAATTACCGTGCAGAGTGAGATTCCTGATGTCTGATGAGATTTGCATTACTTGTGTATGACTTCCAACAGTGTTTACATTGGTAGTGTCTCCTTCCAGTGTGAATTCTTTTGTGTTCTACAAGGATTGAGCTTCGACTGAAGGTGGCACCACAAAACCTACATTCATAGGGCTTCTCTCCAGTATGAATTCGGTAATGTTTGTTAAGAGACGAACTCTGACGGAAGGATTTCCCACATTCTTTGCATTTGTAAGGTTTTACACCAGTATGACTCCTCACATGGCGACTAAGAAAGGAGTGGGTAGGGAAAGCTTTCTCACACTGGTTGCATTTGTAGGGTTTTTCTCCCGAATGAAGTCGCTGATGATAAATGACAGATGAGAAATGGCTAAAAGTCATTCCACAGTCATCACACAAATATGGTTTTTCCCCAGTGTGAATTCTCTGATGCCGGGTAAGGCATGAGGTCTGTCTAAAGGTTTTTCCACATTCATCACATTTATATGGTTTCTCTCCAGTATGGATCCTCTGATGTTTGTTCAGGGATGAGCTATGACTGAAGGATTTTCCACAGTCGACACATGTATAGGGTTTTTCCCCAGTATGAATTCGCTGATGTTGAATCAGGGATGAATTGTCCTTGAAGGCTTTGTCACAGTTATTACATTTAAAGGGTTTTTCACCAGTATGAATTCTCTGATGATTAATGAGGTGGGTACTCAGGCTGAAACCTTTCCCACAATCATCACATATGAAAGGTCTATCTTCACTAGATGTATGATGTGTTATGAGTGATGAGCTACCACTAGACGTTTTTCTACATTCATTACACAGGTGGGGTTTCTCTCTAGTGTTAATTCCCTGATTTTTGCTGACTGAGGCATTATAGCTACAGACTTTTCCACATTTACTACACTTATGGGTTTTGTCTCCAGTCACAGTTCCCTTTTTCTTCTTTAAGGCTAAAATTTGACAGCACTTTTCGCACACAGGGGTTTTTCTCTTAGCAATAAGTGACCTTGGAATGAAGACTGTCCCACACTTAACACACTTCTTGGACTTATCCTCCAAAGAAAGCTTCTGCCGTTTCTGATGTTCAGCAAGAGATGAAGAATGACTTAAGATTTTCCCACCTTCATTACATTTCCGTGACTTTTCCCCAGTGGTTTTTTCTTTGCGTTTCAGAATAAGGTCTGAATGGAAACTGAAGGGTTTCTGTTTCTTGTTCTTGTTTTCATGGTAACTCTGGGATTTCTTCCTTAAGTAGGCTCTCAGATGTTTAATTAAATCTGAAGTTTCTTTAGAATTACTTCCAAAGGGGCTCCTTTCTGATTTGGATCCCTTACCCTTGTTGCCTCTGCCATGAGTTTTCCTGTGTGGGACTGTTCCTTTTGAAAATCTCTGATTGCCATGCTGCTCCAATGACCTGCCATAACGTTTCCAGAATTCTTCCATCAAGCCATGGGCATCATCCCTGAGACATCTTTCTATTATTTCATCTGAAGTTGATTTTCCCACAACATCATCACGATTTCCACCAGATACCATCAATTCACCTCTAGGCTCAGACTCTAAAAGAAATAAGAAATAGAGTATTTCCTGTTTGCGATAAAAGCCACTGCTATATTTGGTACTGAAATCAAAATACAGACAGTAATGACTATACAAATTTCAAATTTGATGGTTCTCAAATAGAGCTTTAAAAAATAGGCCAAGGAAGCCTAAGCAACCATACTGAGGTGCCATCTATATACAAATGAAAAGAAATTAGCCAGGCATGGTGGCAAGTGCTTGATGTTGGAGCTAACCTACTCATGAAGCTGAGACAGGAAGGTCAATTGAGTCCAGGAGTACAAGGCTGCTGTAAGCTACAATCATGCCCTTGTACTTTAAACTGAGTGACAGGGTGACACCTTATCTCTAAGGACAGAAAAATAGAGAAGGGGAAGCAAATATGAAGAAACAAGATAAACACAACCTAGGGATTAGGGAAGACATTGGGGAAGACAATAAGCTTGTGTCTTATAAGTAGAGATGTTAAGTTCTCATCTTCACTTTGAATTTCTGTGACAGGTTCAAACCTTTTCTCTTTACATCCAAATTTTTCTCTTTCCAAAACAATGATAGCACAAACATTTACTGAATGCTTACCAAATGCCAGGGGAATTTTTAATCTTTATTTTTTTAACTAATTTATTTTTTTGAGACAGAGCCTCAAGCTCTAACCCTGGGTAGAGTGCTGTGGCGTCACAGCTCACAGCACCTTCCGACTCTTAGGCTTAAGTGATTCTCTTGCTTCAGTCTCCCAAGTAGCTGGGACTACAGATACCCACCATAACGTCCGGCTATTTTTCGGTTGTAGCTGGCACTGCTGTTTGGCAGGCCTGGGCTGGACTGAAACTCACCAGCTCTGGTGTATGTGGCTGGCTCTGGAGCTATAGACACTGAGCCTAATCTTCATTTTTTTAGACAGAGTCTCACTCTGTCACCCTGAGTAGAGTGCTGTAGCATCATAGCTTATAGCAACCTCAATCATTTGGGCTCAAGCAATCCTTTTATCTCAGCCTTGGCCTCTCCAGTAGCTGAGACTATAGATGTGCACCACCACATCTCCCTATTTTTTCTATTTTTTTTTTTTTTTTTTCAGTAGAGAAAGGGTCTTACTCTTGCTCAGGCTGGTCTCAAACTCCTGAGCTCTGGGGATCTACCTACCTTCGCCTCCCAGAGTGCTAAGATTGTAGGCATGAGCCATCATGCCCAGTTTCAAATGCCAGACCTTACATCAAATATTATACTTGCATTATTCTACTTACTCTTCATGACAACCCTATGAAGTAAGTCTTCTTATCCCTGTTCTATGGCTGTAACCACTAGACACAGAGATTATGAGGTCAGGTATATTAAGTGACAAAGCCAACTTTTAACCTAGCTAAACACCAAAGCCCACGCTTTTGATCCTTATCCTATACTGCCTCTTCAGATATACAGCACCCATGTTACTGAAAATATCAATCACATCACAGAAATACACTACCACCTAAGCCAGACTTTCAAAAGTTACCACAATCTGGCTCTATCAATTTTTTTTTTTCTTTTTTGAGACAGAATTTCACTGTTGCTCTGAGTTGAGTGCAATGGCATCATTGGAGCTTATAGCAACCTCCATCTTTTTGGTTTTTTGAGACAGAGCCTCAAGCTATCCGCTGGGTAGAGTGTCGTGGCATCACAGCTCACAGCAACCTCCAACTCCTGGGCTCAAGCAAGTCTCCTGCCTCCACCTCCCAAGTAGCTGAGACCACAGGCGCCCGCCACAATGCCCAGCTATTTTTTGGTTGTAGCCATCATTGTTGTTTGGCAGTCCAGGCTGGATTCGAACCCGCCACCTTAGGTGTATGTGGCTGGTGCCTTAGCCACTTGAGCCACAGGCGCCGAACCAATCTTTTTGTTTTTTGAGACAAAGTCTCATTTTGTTGCCCTTGATGGAGTGCCCTGGTGTCACAGCTCACAGCAACCTGAAACTCTTAGACTTAACTGATTCTCTTGCCTCAGCCTCCTGAGTAGCTGAGACTACAGGCTCCCACCACAATGCCTGGCTATTTTTTTGTTGCAGTTGTCACTGCTGTTTAATAGGCCTGGGCTAGATTTAAACCTGCCAGCCCCAGTGTATGTGGCTGGCGCCCTAACCAATTAACTACGGGTGCCAAATCAGCCTCAATCTCTTAGACTCAAGAGATCCTCTTGTCTCAGCTTCTCAGGAAGTTGGGAATAGGCACCTGCCACAATGCCTGGCTCGTTTTTCTATTTTTAGTAGAGACGGGGTCCTACTCCTTGCTCAAGCAGGTCTCAAACTCCTGAGCTCAGGCAATCCACCTGCCTCAAACTCCCATATGTTAGGATTACAAGCATGAGTCACTGCACCCAGTCCCTATCAATCTTATGGATACACTAATCAGGCATTCC
This sequence comes from Galagoides demidoff, assembly GCA_963574575.1. NCBI lineage: Eukaryota > Metazoa > Chordata > Mammalia > Primates > Galagidae > Galagoides > Galagoides demidoff. The sequence goes on along the minus strand of CAUYQV010155228.1, from coordinate 732 downwards.
TTTTCTGTCCCTCCTACACTGCAGCATTTCATATTCTTTTGGTCTTAATACTTCCTACTAGCTAAGAATGTATTCCCACTGCACCTTTCTCATCACAAACACACATATTTGACAGGGCCTAGATTTGAAATCTCATAATCTCTGAAGAGTATTCTCTAATACCATATATTCACTGTGTTTTTCTCAGAACTTCAATTTCATTAATTAATCGCTTTATTCATCCTGATTTTTAAGCAAAAGGTTACACTGTCACTTTTATAAACTACTTTTTAAGCATAAAATAAAAAATCATTCAAAATCCTTTTACTGAGAAGTTAACCAATGTTAAAAATTCTGTGTATTTCCTTCTAGAAACCTTTCTGTGTTATTTTAGAATACAAAAGCTATATTTATAACATGCACTCTCATTCTTTGTTTATAATTATTTCTCGTTTCATTGCTAATTCTTCATAAAAATGAATTCAACCTGATAATCCATCATACAGATATATTATAGTTTAGTCATTCCCTTATTGAATGCTGATCAAATAATAAATACTTCCTCAGAAAGGAGGCACAGAATTACTAAATAACAAAGAATAGAAAGGGTATGGGGGGGGGGCGGAGCCAAGATGGCGGACTGCAGCCAGCTTTTTGCAGAGGCTCCCGTCCAGAAGGAGGCTGAAAGGACAGAAGTTTAGCTAATTAGCTGATGGTTTGGAGCAGAGCCAAGAGAGAAGATTGAGGAGCACA
>CAUYQV010155226.1:0-34981 GCA_963574575.1 Galagoides demidoff | reverse complement strand
CCTTGTCCAAGTTACAATCTAATTATCAGAATTAATGATTCTATCGTGCATTTCAATAACAACATAATGTGTATCAGCTTCTGGAGGCAGAATACTATAATGTGTGTATATTTGATTTAGAGAAAGACACTTCAGCCTGCCTGGATCAGAGTTTTGTCTAGTTTACTGTAATGCAGTGCGGATGTTTACAGTTTATTTTTTTCCTCAAAGATAACCTTCGGCGGCATCCCCTTCTCCGGCAAGCCCAGCTCCAGCAGCAGGAAGAATTTCAAAGGCTGTATGGAAAGCGTCAACTACAACGGCATCAACATTACTGATCTGGCCAGAAGGAAGAAATTAGAGCCGTCAAATGTGGTAAGTTTCACTCCCCAAATATTGGTCCTTAAAGAATCAAAGAACGTTTTGTTTTTTACGGACTGTTGAACAGCAATGCAATCTTCACATTTTCCCTCAGATTTGTGTTAGGCTCGACAGTGTGAAACAAACTTTAGAGTTACTTGGAGTCGTGAAGATACTTGATATACTCTGAAATAAATAATAGCTTTTGAGTTCAACGAGCCTGAAATACATGGTAGGTTTTACTCAGCGGGGCAGAGAACGCCAGATTCGGTATTTCTGGATCCCGGTGGCAGGCGGGCAGGCACGTCCACCAGCCTGTGCTTCTTTCCAGCAGCTCCACAGTCCTGAAACTGGCAACGTCGTGTGGTCAAATGCCGTCTGATATACATGTGACATGTCTTATTGATGGATTAATTTAATATTTTCAAAGTTTTAAGTCAAGGACTTTATGATAATGTCTTCACCCTGTGCTTCCGACGATAATTTGTCCAAATACTCAAATGGCCATTTGGTCAAATCTTTTTGTCAAATTAAACATCATACAGTTAAATAAAGCTTGATGACCATTGGATAGAGAAAGTTGTGCCACAGTAGCTCACAGGGCTTTCCTTCTGCCTCCTGTGTGACCTGGTGTTGGATTTTAAACTTGATTTAAGGAAGAAGAAGGGAAAAAAAAATCAAAGAAAGTCCCAGAACATTCATGAACCTGCCTAAGATTCCTGAAATACATTAACATAAATATTAATTCCAGGGGTTCCCAGTGGTCCTGCAAGATCAGGCCCTACTTTAGCCCTGAAATGTGATTTAGGACAGCCCAGGATTGCACAGACCCATGAGCATGAAAGGATATTACTCTCTGGAAGTGGAAAATATCTCTGGTCACATTGCCCTGAATTTGAGCCTAGGGTTTTCACAAAATGATTACACAAATGGAAATCCCTAAACAAATGGAAAGTTCAGATCTCATATAAGAAACTCTAAAATAATAACTTCATGCAAACTGATTCTTTTATAAATATTTTTCTTCAAAGTAACGATCAATTTGTACTAAAAGTTAAGAATTGAACTTTGAGGAACTTTTTTCGTAAAATATATCAACTGTGAAGAGACACAGTAATATCTCCATTTATAGGCAGCAGACATGGTGCCGACACGTCACCCACATTTATGATCATCTAAGAACAATAAAGGGGTCGATAGGAAAACTGAGACTTAACATGAAAAACTAACTTTCCAAAGTGACGAGGAGCAGCAGAAACGGATTGTGGAATCTTACAGTCTGAGATTCCACAGGGAGTGGTCATCTTTCATGCTGTGTTATTTCTTACGTAGAGCAGAATTTATATATAAACATATATATGTGTGTATGTGTATACATATATATACTTTTTTTTGACAATCTCACTATATCGTCCTGGGTAGAGTGCTGTGGCATCACAGCTCACAGCAACCTCCAACTCTGGGGCTTAAGCAATTCTCCTGCCTCAGCCTCCCAAGTAGCTGGGACTACAGGCACCTGCCACAACGTCTGTCCATTTTTTGGTTATAGTTGTCATTGTTATTTGTCAGGACTGGGCTGGATTCAAACCCACCAGCTCCAGTGCATGTGGCACAAAGCCATAAACATATCTTTTTAAAATACTTTTAAATTTTTTTTAATTTTAAGCTTTGGATAAGATGGCACCAGGGTCTTTTCTGTTGTCAAGAAATTGCTGCTTAAGCTACAGAGGTGCAGAATCCAAATAATCAGAATCTCGTCTCCATTATTTGCACGTTTACAAAGAGGTGAGATGTTCCTTCAGCCCAGATCTCACTGCTGACCCGGAGAAGGTGTCTGTTAGGGGCCCACACTACAGTGAATTGGGCCAGGAAGTCTCGTTCCAAGATCAACTTAAATTGCAAATGTATTGTGTTTACAGAAAGGTTTCAAACTGGAAGAGTAAAAATATTTAGTAAAGTGAAAATGATCTATAAGCATCTTTTATTTTAACAAGTAATTGCATGGGCAGACAGAATAAACACCTGAATCAAAATCTGCGTAGGTGGAGAAAACCTTAGGCAGGAGAGAGCCAAGGAGGACATTCGCAAGAGGCCCTTCACAGGCAAATATTTATAAAAGAAATTTGCTTTCAAAGATGTCAAGTGCTGGCATTTCAGTGGAATTGATTCAGCTCTCATCCTCCCGCCTTCCCCACACTCATGTTTTCCTTCATCACATACTGACTTCAGAGTCGGCACCATCACTCGGGAAGGATCTTTGATATTGCCCAGGAAAGTCCCTTCAGCCCAAGCATGTGGTCCGATATGATATCTCAGCAATTCATTGGCAAAATCAAGCATTTAAAAATAATCATCTGTGCAGGTACAGAGAAAATTTAATTTGAATGTTAATTCAAGGAGACAGCCTGCCTCAGATCTACTGGTCAATGTACAGAGATGGCAGGACTAGGCCTGTGGGGTATACATGGAGTATTTATATATGTACATATACACACACACAAAGATAGACAGACACGTACACACACACACACACAAAGAACCTGATGAGAACTTCATCAAATTACGTCCCTTAAAATTTTCTGACGGGGTCTCTTTCCCTCTCATCTCCGCCAGCATCTGTTCTTTAGGGGATTATTAGTAAAAGTCGTTCTCATTGGAAGCAAATGTAGATTTTCAGATCCTAAAGGGAAGGTACCTAGATACACAAATATAAAATGCAGGCGTGTAAGCCCTGAAGTCGTGAACGGTCTGAACTTACCTGAAGGGTCAGTCAATTCTGTGTGTGTGTTTGTACCAAGGAGGAGTATACGAGAGAGGGATCTGCTTAAATCATGGCAAGTTCTGCTCTCACATTGTCTAGTTATGTTCCTGGTAATGCAAGCATTAAGGCATTGTAACGTAAGCACGTTTCATGGAATTTAAATGAGATTGAGAGCTGGATAACAAGATAATCTAAACAATCACAATTACGCTGATGCTAAATACTTAACATTGATTCATATATATATTAGGTATGCAGATGCAATCCAAGGATATTTCTCCAAAGTATCAGTTTTGTAAATAGTAAACAGAAAACCACATTTCCCACTGAGATTGGAGGAAGTAAAACATGGATGCGCATCGGCTTGGACCACCCAGAAGAGGACGGGGACACCCTCTCCCTGATCCTGTGTTTGTCCAGACGTCCACCCTCGAATGCACCACATAAATGCCTGTCATGATCATCCCATCGTGTCAGGCTGTCCAGCGGTCAGGCCCACAGTGGGTGTTGCCTGTTACACTCTCCTGGACAGACAACAGCTGCAAGACGTCAGGTCTCACACCCCTAAGGGACTCAAGGTGCTGCTTCTGTTCACTGAATCCAGGCCACACTGCTGTGTGTGAGGTTGGCACAGGCTCAGGCTCTAAATCTGTAGACCTGTAGCTTTGTCAGTGGTGTGCGTGTCATTCCACACTTGCCTCAAAGCATGCCTTCCTCTCTTCCAGGGAAATTTGAGCTTCTCCTGTGTGGAGCCCTACACGGTGCCTGTCTTTTTCAATGCTACAAGTTACCTGGAGGTGCCTGGACGGCTTAACCAGGACCTATTCTCAGTCAGTTTCCAGTTCAGGACATGGAACCCCAATGGTCTCCTGGTCTTCAGCCACTTTGCAGATAACCTGGGCAACGTGGAGATCGACCTGACGGAAAGCAAAGTGGGCGTCCACATCAACATCACGCAGACCAAGATGGGCCAGATAGACATCTCCTCAGGTCAGTGGGCCCGGTCGGCATTCGCTCCTCACGTGGCTTTGTGATGTTCAAAGCTGACATTGTGTTTGTTTTGTTGTTTTGTTTTGTTGGTTTTACAACCTGGGAGTTATGTTTTAATTCAAATTTTAAGATACGTTTTAATCAGTGCTGTGTGCTGATTGGATGAGGAAAACTTGGGAAATTGGTAAGAGGGGACAAGTTATGGGCAAATGTGAAAACGCAGGTCGAGATTGTCTCAGAGCAGCAGGTCTCAACCTGTGGGTCACGACCCCTTTGGGAGTCAAACGACCCTTTCATAGGAGTCAGCTAAAACCATCACATACACCCCATACAAATACAGGTGTATGAAAATAATTTTATGGTTGGGGGTCACCACAATACGAGGAACTGTCTTAAAGGGTTGCAGCATTAGGAAGGTTGAGAATCACTGTCTTAGAGTATTAAAATCTATTCCTTAGAAATGTGAGTTCCAATTTAATAGAGAAATTACTGTTTTTCTAAGTGAACATTTTATGGTTTAAGAAAAAAATGTTCTTTAAAAAAATAACAGTATCAGGAAACTTTTTAAGATTTTTTTATTTTTAATTATCATGGATACATAAATATTTTGAGAGTATTTGAGATGTTGTGATACAGGCATATAGTGTGTTAATCAAATCAGGTAATTGGGACATCCGTCACCTCAGGGATTTGCCTTTTCTTTGTGTTAGGAACATTCCAATTCCATTCCTTTTTAAATTTTGTTTTGAGACAGAGTCTCAAACAAATGTTGCCCCCAGTAGAGTACTGTGGTGTCACAGCTCACAGAAACCTCCACCTCTTGGGCTTAAGAGATTCTCTTGGCCTCAGTCTCCCACATGGCTGGAACTACAGGTGCCCAACACAATGCCCAGCTATTTTTTGTGTAGCAGTGGTCATTGTTGTCTACCTGGCCCGGGCTGGGTTCAACCCTGCCAGCCTTGGTGTATGTGGCCAGCACTGTAACCACTGTGCTATGGGCACCAAGCCTCCAATTCCATTTTCTTAGTTTCAAGCATGCCTTCACTTCTGTTCAACAGTAAGTATCTGGTATTTTTTGACTTCATGGACATTCTAATGCCTTTTACCATTAGTAATAAGATGATATTAATTTAATTATAACTTTAAATGTATATTCCACTACCTAAATCAGAACTTCAAAATGGTCATGCTAAAATTATGAAAATTACTGGGGGAAAAATCAGGAATGAATATAAAGTGGGATGACAATGTGTGTATCTACTAAGGGAAGACTGGCTTGGCTAAACAGAGAATATTTTTAAACTTGGCTTTATAGTGATAAGATAAGCTTCAGCTTGGGTAATACACTTGTTATTTGAATACACCTAGAATCCTTGGAATAATCTTTGCTTACTATGGTATAAAGAAAGCTGATAGAGATGTTATTTAAAAAATAGGCATGATATGGACCGATGTGTAGTAAAATTTTTGAGCAGATTTCTCTAATTGTTCCTTGAAAGCTCATGTTTGCTTTGTAAAGAACACTTGAAAATGGGAGGACAGAGAAAAGTAACATTTGTTGAACGCTGACGACAGGTTCACCGAGTAAGGCGAGAGGTCATGACGTGATTTGGGATTCTGACTTCTAGACGAGCCATCAGCCCTCATGGCACCCCCCCTACATGGAGCCTGACACAGCTCCTAACACACTGTATTATTTGCAGTCATTTTCTTTCATCTGATCCTGGAGGGCAGTGGCCATGATTCTTGTCTCTGGCACATAGAACCCCACCTGTCATACAAGAGATGCTTGGGGAACACTTGAGCTCAGTCCTCTGGCCCTTGACTTAGTTCCCTACCAGACCATCTCCTGCTGAAAGGCGCTGTCTTTCTGATGGCCCTGTGCTGGGTCTGTGACCAAAAGGCATTCAAGGAAAACTCAACCGTCCTGTCACAGATGTATCTAAGTTACTGAAATCCAAAGCTGTGGTGAAATACCTAGAGAATCGCTTTCTCTGTTTTTGCTTTGTTTTGTTTTTTCCTGGCATGTTTAGAATGATTAATAAACCGTATTTTATCATGACTTTGCAGCATACTTTTACCTGAGGAGATTTAGAGCCAATAGAAAGTATCTGGAGAGACCAGAAGAGCAGATAAAACAAATACACCTACAAATGTTTACCACGGTTGAGAAACTCCCCAGTAGAGTCCGTTATGATTAATGATTTCTTTTTCTAATGCCTAAACACATAAAAATATTGGTATGAAGTCCTCTTTTCTTATATTCTCTGAAAAGAAAAAAAAACTTGTTGGCAGGTTTCCATAGAACAGGAACCATTATGTTTATAAGAATAAATCTTAAACATAGTGATCAATAAACATTTATTAATTTGATTTGGTCTAATTTAGGACTCCAAGATACTCTCATCTAATTTAATCTGTGTCTATTCAAAAAATAAAAGAAAGAGAAAGGAATCCAATATGTGACAACTAATTCACCTTAATAGATTAGCTTAGAGATAACGAAAATGGACTGTAGAAATAATTCAGCTGAGAATCTGAGCAAAGTCAACAAACTGACATTTCTGTAGTCTTAACCTGTACATAGTCCAATGAGAATACGTTACTGTTTCAAATATTTCTTTTTTTTCCTATACATTTACAGGAAAAGTAAGATTTCATTAGTAATCAGTGCTCACTGATTTGAAAAGAGTAGCTAAAAAACTCCCACTTCATTAAAAATATATATTTTTTACTCATTTAAGCATCCTAAAAATCCATGAGGAGTTCATAAAAAACAATTTCTTCTGCATTTTAATGTATTTTAACAAATTCAATCAAATGTGTGAGTAACTTAGTAAATTAGCGACATTAAGAAAATAGTTAACCCAGGACTCTAACCTTTGCTTTAATGAAGGGAAATACATCTATATCATATCCCATTCTACCCTCATCAGCAGGAGCACTGAAGTATGTCAGTCAGTTTTTCCTTCTTTCTTATAAAAAAAAACTTGGTGGCAAAACTTTAGAACATGCAGAAAATCTAGGAAAGAAAAATAACCACTGGTAAGATGTTGGTGTATGTGCACAAAACAGTTGAGAGGTCAGTAGCGATTCAGAATCTCAGAATATGCTGGTAACTTGATTTTGGTTTTAGTTAAAACGTTCCGTGAGCCAGGATGAACGTAACTCAATTGGTTCAAAATATTTTTGTTTCATCTGGGGTAAGATTATTGTTGGGGGCATTAACAAAATAAATCTTCTACTTGTGATATAATATTCAGTATATATAATATTCACTATAATAGTCAGTATATTCTTCATTCTCTCTCTGTATCTTTGCCTACAAGTTGTGATTACTTTTTTCAAGACACTCGCTAATCACCCAAAGTATATTTTTTTGACAGTTACAGAAATGTTATTTTCCTGATTTTCAAACAGTGTGCTAGATGACTGTTAGGTGTTTCAGATTATGAAGGGCCTCATATATAAAGAGTAGTAGGTACTAAAAAATGTTTTGTATAAAGTGGTTAGGGGTTGGGCTCAGTGAATTCTTTCTATACAATCTGGATTTTTTGCCTGATAAATTATAAAGCTAGAATTGATGGCAGCTTTCACTTCTGAAATTAAGTCAGTCCCCAAGAGACCTTGAATGTGCAGTGGGTTATCTTTCCGTGAAAGTAATTTTCATGATTCAGCATTAAAACATCAATTTTTAAAACAAATTCTACTGTGTTTCTTTCTCTAGGAGAGCAGTTGCTGATTTATTAATACGTATTTATGCATTGCTTTTAACCAGGAGTAAGTGCTAAAAGGCTGGGTGGGGGGAGCATGGGCTAAAAAGGGATGAATAGGTAACATCTGTTCACTCTGGGAGGTAAATTTTGTTTAAAATTTTAAACTTCAAAACCCCGGGGAAGGTGGGCATAGAGCTTTGCTTTTCACATGGTTTTGATCAAAACACAGTAAGAAAATACTTCATGTCACACTCAAGACCCACTGGCACAAAATTTTATGAACTAAAACTTACCTTGCTATTTTAGAGCCACTGTGATAATTTTGATATTTTCTCTTTCTTCTTTATTAAAAATTTTCCATGATCCAATATAATGATTTCATGCTCTAAAAAGAGTTCGGAAAACACTGCCCTATAGATGTGCCTTTTCATTTGAAGAGTTGGAGCTTTGAAAAGTTTGAGCTGCCTGGGCATCTTTCATTCATCACTGGATATCAGGAAACTAAATACGTGTCCCAGGAAGAATATCGTAATATTATAAAGACAGTAAAGAAACAATTAACATACATCGCTTCCTGATATATAGCCCCAAATACTACCTACCTTTGGAAAAAAAAAGGATCTCATTACAAAATGCTTCATTTTTCTTACTATTGAATGCAAACAAATATTTAGCACCATACTTAGTGTTGTGTGTGCCCATATTCATAAGGTCATAAAATCCGATTCAGCATTTATTAGGGCAGAAAAAAGAAAGATTTTGATTAATGACTTCTTTTACCTATCGGGAAAAAAAAGTCAGTTTCTGCCCATGTATAAACAAACCCTTTCAGAAAAGTTGTTCTGTATCTGCCCTGACCTAAATCAGCTGTTTGCTTACACTCAAGTATTTAAAGCTCTTTGCCTTGGGTTTGTAAATACTGCTTCAGATTTAGAGTGGCTGTCCAGCACCCACACCACTTAGAAACCCGTGCTGGGCAAAGGTCATCTTTGTTTATATTTCTATTTCCAGAGGAAATCTTGTTTCATTTACTTTTGTTTCTTTGTAAAATTTCCTTTAAAACCTTTGAGCTCCACTGGGGTCTGTTGGATGGAGGGATTGGTGTCTTCCTGCTGGTCTGTGGTTGGGCACCAGGCGGGGAAACCCTGGGCTGGTCCCAGCAAGGTCAGGGCAGGTGCTGGAAACCTCCCATGGCTCTTCTGTCTTGTGTGATGACACTATTTCTGCTCTTTGTTTTGTGAACACTTGAGAATGTAATAAACATATTAATATTTCTTTAAAAGAACAAATTCATACCAATTTCCAAAGTTCAGTGGTAACTTGCACTGAGAAATGTTTTTCATTATGGAAGGAAAAAGTCTCATTTGGAATACAAATTTTTATGTTTTATTTGTTTCCTGAAAATTCATTTTCAGCTCCGTAACTGCTGATATTGTCTCAAAATTTCCTAAGATAAATTTTCATAGCTCAAAAAGTAAATAATGTTCATCTATCCAGGTATTATTTCAAAATAATATATAGCAAAGTGATTAGGGAATTATTTATTAATACATAATCATTAATACAAGTTTAAATCTTAATTATTAAAAACCTTAAGAATACTACTGCCCTTTGGTGCATTATATTGAAATCATTCTGAGTCTAAGAAAATGAAAAAGTCCATAAAGATATTGATCTCAATATAGATACAATAATAATAATAAATTTATTGAAACAAACTATCAAAATGTATAGGTGATTTTTTTTTTCAAACTAGGAATGGGGTCTTTATTGGCTGGCTGACGAAGAGAGGTTCATACCTGAAAAACTCTCGGCCAGGTATAGGTGATGGTAAATAGTGTATGCTTATGTAGGTAATGTATGGAAGGGCATAATATAATTATGCCGTTATAAATCATGTTTCCCAAATAAAATATAAATGCCATGGTAAACTATAATATTATAAATAAAAAATTTTATAAAAAGTTAAGTAAAAGATGACCCCAATATTATTATTATAAATATATATTATATACATATAAATATATATATATCATAAAGATAGATAGATAATCAGAATGAAATAAAGTCCAAAAAAGACTAAAAGTGGTGACCTCTAATTGATATGTTACCAATTCTATACTGAATTCTTAACAAATTTCCCCTGATTCATGTGTTTTCTTTTTTTAAAATTTCAGGTTAATATGAGGTTAGGTTACATTGTTTGTGTTTCTAAGGTAAAGTTCAAGTTCTAATTGAGCGTGTAATCCAGGGGTGTGCTGTGCACCCTTTCACTGTGTCCATTAGGCTGGAGCTCACCACCCCCTCCCTCCCTCCCTTTCCCTTTTCCTCCTCCCCAATCCCCCTCAATTGAATATCCTTCTGTTTTTCTCTCATGTGGGCAGGAAGGTGTTTCTCTATTGGTTTCATATCAGTATCGTGTACATTGGATACTTCCATTTCCATTCTTGCGACACTTTCCTAAGAAGAATGCGTTTCAGCTCCATCCATGTATTTCCTTTATTTCCTGTTTATCGGTTTTCTTTTGATAAAAATTGATGGAAATAAAATAGTATCTCTGAGAAACATACTACCTAACAACACTGTAAGTGGAAATTACATGCATGTACTATAAGTTCTATCAATCCAAAAATTCTACTTTGTCCTCTTAATTAAAAGTGTGTACCATCAATTTCTGAGACGTTTGTCTTTAAGTAATAACCTTTGAGCGAATTTCAATGGCACTTACACAAAAATGGAGCATTTTGTCTTTCAGCTGCAGAATTGGGGGGGTTGGGTCCAAGACCTCTTATTAGTTGAAAATATGCATAAGTAATTTCAAACAAATGCCATACCTTCGGTGTAATTTAAAAACTCTTTTTTAGCATAGACAGATGATTGATAATAGATAAATAAATAGATTCATAGGACAAGGCACTTCTTTAAAAAAACGAGTGCTAGCCATCAGAGAACAAACAGTATGTTTATTTTTCTGTCTTAATGGCAAACTAATAAGTCAAATCACTTTATTTCCAAATAATCTACGTATCTTATGGTTCTATGGAAGGAATACTTAAAAATTAATTTTTAGGTTTCTTAGTTTTTGATGGGCTTGGCGATATCTAAGAATTTCCAGTGAAACTCAAATCTGTCATTTTAAGGTGCTAATGACAAAACGTGTCAGGGTGTCCTTAGGGAGGAGGTTGAACGAGGGATTCTAACTCCCAGGGTTCTGTGTTCATGTCCATGAGGGGCTCCGGTTTGTGTTGGGATAGACCTGTCCTCTCCCTCAGTGAACTCCAAAAGAGAGGGGGGGAGACCTACATCCAGATAAATAGATGACAGGGATGCTTGGACATATGTGTAACGCATTTTGCTGATTTTGCTCCCCTAAATTCACAAACAGACTTGCTGTGAGAGCCTCATGGCACCCAGTACAAAACATCTGAGTGAGTGGGACATGGGTCTCAGGGCGGTTTCCCCCAGCTGACTTTTTTTATTATTATATTTCAGTTCCCAAAGTGGCTGCACTAGCATCATGTAAGCTGAGTGGAAATCTTTAATTATACATCAGTACACGCTCATGCACTTTTTTACATCTGGAGAAGCGTTATATTCCAGAATAAAAGAGGAAAAACAAAAGGCTTGGGGGAGAGGAAGTTTCATGGTACCAGGTATTAACTTATTCTTTAGAAAGCAGTGGGGCATTTTAATTTACAATTGCACTCCAGGATGCCGGATTTCTGGGCCTTTTACAATGTTCTACGCCTTTTTCAGGGAAGATGAATAAAACATGTTGTATGCATGTATATATAATAATTTTTTTTTAAATTTGAAGGAAAGAATAAAGTCTTAGTAAACTACGCTGAATAAAATGAAGGCAAAAAATACTGACAGGGACCAGCTCATGTTTTAAAAGCTTCAGTTTACTGTATAAATAAGTCACAGAGAAAAAAAAAATCACCTGTAACTAGTGTAAACTAAGAGAACAAAAGGGAATTATGAAAAGAACGGCGAGAACATAGCCAAGAAACTCCAAAATTAATATATGCATCTAGTTGGAGATGCTTCCAAAACCAGAACAGAGAGGACACACAAGCGTATTAGCTGTACCGAAAAGCCACTGTCTTTGTAAGTTGACAAGTAAGAGTGAATGTCTTTACTGTGTACCCATGATGTTCTAAAGTGTGTGTATATATGTACGTATGTAAACACACACACACAATGTGGCCCTTCTCTTCTTCATTTCCATTTATGTGTAAGGGCAAAAACTTTATCTAAGGTCGACATTGTTCTGACTAATGAGTATTTAGGGAATATATATTTTATATTAGATATCTAAGTCAAGTTAGGATAATTTTGAGTATCTAATTTTGTTTCAAATAATTAAATAGTGTTGGCATGGAGCCATTTACCTTCATAATCAGAAAAACAGACCAAAAAAACTGAAGTCAAGTCGTTAAAACTTCCCTGTCCTGGCCATGACCCTGTGGGGCCTCTGTTCAGAGGTTGGGCTCCTGCCCTCCCTGGACACAGGACTCCACTGCGCTTTACGGCTGGATAGTGGAGTACCACTTACCTCTGATTGCCCAGGATTCCTTCTCTCTCTGATTCTAGTTCCCCACTGTTTTACCTTTAACTCTAGCATTGCAGACTTAGTAAGCCTGTGAGTTTCACCCACCCACTTAGGCATGAGTGTAACCATCAACCTCCGTGAAACGCCTCTATCAATCCCTGTGCAGACCGATGCCCCATCTCAGCCCTTCTCTGTCGTCTTAGGCATCAAGTTCCTATTACTTCTTGATGTACAAATCTAACATGTGGTTTAAATGGGAGAAACTAGAAGCAGAGAAGTAGTAAAGTGTACGCAATCCCCCAGGGTCTTAGCTTTGGTTGAGCAAAGCTGTCAGCTGACACCACAGCCCGGATTCCAGGAGCAGGGGACCTGTGTGTGTAGTGCTTTACTCAATTAGAGGAGTGGGGGCCAGGAAAGGTGCCTTGCTAGCAATCTGGACCCCACAGCACACTTCCCCTAACCTCCCCCATGTGCCTACTCAGAACTGCAGAGCCAGCCGTGTACTGCACCGTTATAAGGGGAGTGGAAACGAGGTTCCCGGGCCATGAGACTGTCATCTAATCCCGAGATCACGATGACTGTGACATGGATGACGGATACTGAATACCTGCACTGCCCCTGCCACTGAGCTAACTTCTTTACAGTAATTGTCTTGCTTTAGGCACCAGTGACCTGTGGGTTGGGCACTATGGCATTGAGGGACCTTCTTCTTTGGGCCTCATTTATATCAATAGTAAAATCATTCTTCCAGTGACCCAAGTTCAAAACCTTGGGAAAAGTCAAAGTCCATCTTCTATCTCTCCCCTGCACCATCTTCCCCAGTAAAGATTTAGCAATTACCTCTAGTGCTTTTAAAGTGCCTCCCCCATCCATTATCTCCTCGACCTAGTTCAAAATCTCATCACTCGAAATGGGCATCGTAATCGCCAGAAGCATGGTTCTTTCAATCACTGGCCTATTTACGAAGGTAGAGTAGTTATAAGCCTCGGCTCTGGAGCCAGACTGCCCACTGGTTAATACTGACTGAGTCTTTTCCCACTCCAGTCACTATTAAAACAAAGATAATGTGCACACATGTATTAAACCCTTTATTTCTCTCAATAGCTCCATGGGATAAAGCCCATTGTCATCTGCATTTTGTAGGTTAAAAAAACAAAAACAAAAACACAGGAATAAAGTTGAGTAACTCCTCAGGACCCTTCTGGCCAATACACAGCGGAACTTGGCCATCAGAAAACTGGAGTGTGACAACAGGACCCTCGGTCACTCGATGGCCCTACCTACCATTTTCATTCACCAGTTCAGTTTTCATTCACACGGGATCAGGTATTGTTGAACAGAACACATCTGAAATATTTGTTGAATGCAGATTATGAGATTGAGATGTCTGGACTGTGACTCGTTAGGATTCTACGAGAGCCTTCCAAGTAATCGCTCCTATTGTTTCCAAGTTCTTTCTCACATTATCTAAGTTCGTATTTTAAAATGCAGGGGAGACATTTTAATTACTCCCTGTTATCTACAGGGCCAGACCTGATGTCTCAGTCTGTCAGCTGGGAGCAGCACAGCCTGAGTCCACCTGGAGTATCTGGCTTCATTTTTCTTCCTTTGCACCACATGCTCTGACCATGCGCAGCTGTCTGCCGGGAACTGCTTCCTCGGTACAGCACTGGACGGACCCCCACCCCCCCCACCCCCCCCACCCCCGCCTCGTCTTTCCTGTCCAGTTTCAGTACCATTTCCTCCTCCACACCCTGGGGAGTTATCTGCCAGCCTCTAGTACAGGATAGCACCTCATATCTTACATAATTAATTTTTTGTTCCATCTTAAATGGCAAACTCCTTCATTACCATGTCTTACTCAGACCCTCCTTCCTGCCACTTAGCCACACCCATCCAGAAACAGGTTGTAAATGCTTTTATCTTTGAGTTTCTGTTGGATTTCTCCTGGGGCTACTGCAGAGTGTCCTCCCTCCTCCCTCTTCTCCTGGCCTCCTGCCTCTCTAAACATTTAAAGCCCATTTTACACATTCTTAGGCGATTGAAATTTCAAAATGACTGCTTCCTTTGTGTCATGTTTACATTCAAATATATTCCAGGAACCCTAAATGTTTACGCCTCACGTGTTCTCAGCTAAAAGCCTGAATATGTCTCCCTTGGTGATCTCAAAACTTCTTTTAAAATTTTCTATCACTTTAAATGTTGTCACTTGTTTGACATTATATAGGGTGCCCATAAAGATTGTGTGCAATTTAAACTAGTGTGCAGTTTAACTGCATATTGTATTGTTCAGACATTCGATGGTTCTCATTGAAAACCCTTGCTTTTCTAAAGCGTTCTAAGCACGGTCATCCTGCTCTCACTCAGCCTGTTTAGCTCAGAACCAAACGCAATGTCTCACATGTGACGTGTGTCCAAATATCTAGTTGGTTGATTTTCTTTTTAATGAACTGATACCAGGATGTTATAAACTATAACTTTATCATTCTCTTGTCTTCACCAACTTAAATAAACCAAATTCATTGGGAAAGGAGAGTACCAAATATCTTCAAGGAAATAATTACTTAACTGTGGGAGGCTAAGGTGCAGGAAATTGATCAAGACTTAAATTTTAATCTGATACTTTGATAATACAAAAGAGTATTTTTTTAAGATATGGAAGCCTAGAACTGTACAGGATAAACTATTCTATGAATAAAATTAAAGTATATATGTTTGCCAAAAAAACATATTCTCAGGAGCTTGATATGAAGCAAAAGCTTGAAATTAATCCTATTCCCTTTGTATTTATATTTTTTTATGCAGTACAGAAAAATGTGCATGATTAAAATTAATTTTGCTTTATTCTCCTCTTCAGGCTTGGGAATGCATTTAACATAACTCCAGGGGAAAATAAGGGAATCAAAGATTTTTCTACCTTATACCTGATGCCCTTGATCTCTAGTGAGTTCTGTCTTCACCAGATTAAGAGCCTGTCTGTTGACTGCAGGAGCCTAATATGACTTGCTTTGTCAGGGGAAATGTTGTTTATGGATGATTAAATAGCCTTGGCTCCGACTCCTTCTATTTGCTAACTCCAGGCAATAATATGAACATTATTGATCATATAACTGAACATAAGCTTAGAGTAACTATACAAGAGACACTCTACGCAAATGTTGGGGTGTGTCTCACCTCTGTCCTTCCTCCATCCCGACACCGGCACGTTTATCCCAGGTTCACGTAAAACCATCCAACATACACTGACTACATTTTTAGCACTTTTTATTTGTCCAGGATGGGCAGAACAGAGCTAATACATTCTCTGCTTTTACCCCATATTCCTTTTAATACAATGTCATTATATAGAAACGTGTGAAATCGGATCATGTGTGTAGATCCGTGGGCAGGTAAGTTTCTCCCCTTTTCTATCCACGGAGCTACTGGGTCCTATTTCACTCAGGATAATCAGCGCCACAGGCACACGTAGCAAATGGTTTGTTCATAAAAAGCTTGATGAGGGAAATAAACTCTTGAGAGTCTCTATAGGAAATATCTCCCCCAGGAAACTGAAAGAAAAAGGAAGTGCTCTACAGCTATAGTTTTACCGCCTGGGGCCGTCTTGTAACACACAGTACAATTTATACACAGATGGGCGGCACAGCAGAAAAACACTGAAGAATGTGTCCCCAGGCCTGTCCTGGGTCTGGTAGATATGGGGAGATTGGTGGGTGTGTGCAGGTATGCGTGTCCCCAGGCCTGTTGTGTATCTGGTAGATGCGGGGAGAGTGGTGAGTATGTGCAGGTGTGTATGTCCCCAGGCCTGTCCTGTGTCTGGTAGATAAGGGCAGAGTCGTGAGTGTGTACAGGTGTGTGTGTCCCCAGGCCTGTTGTGTGTCTGGTAGATTCGGGGAGAGTGGTGGGTATGTGCAGGTGTGCACACATACTTTAAAAAAATCCTTAAATCGTGAATAAAGTAAAAAACCTTAAAATCAATAATTCCTTTACTTATCAAGTGCTATAATATGATCATTATATTTTAATAATTTGGACTAGAAAAAGATTGCATCAGTAAGAGGATATGACTGCAACCAAGTCAGGATTATTCCACAGCCTAAACTTGCAGGAAGTACCTGTTTTCTTTCTTTTTCTTGTCTTTAATGTTTGGGCATTTACTATTAAGCAATAAAAATTAACCATTCTTACCTTTTCCTATTCCCTCTTTTCTTCTTAATAAATCCATGACACATAGTACAGGGAAGTGAGGAGGGGAAATCTGGAGGACAGATTTTCTGAAGCAGAGTTTCTCACTAGGAGTGATTTTATCCCCAGAGGGTCCTTGGCAATATCGGAAACAATTAGGGGACAAGGGGCAGGATGCCACCGGCATCTCACGTGCCCAGGCCAAAGGTCCTGCTGAATATTACACAATCTAATGTGGAACAGCGCTCACAGCCCCTCCTCCTGCCAGGCAAAGATTTATGTGGCCCTAAATGTCAGTGCCGCCCAGGCTGCGGCCTCTGGTCTGAAGGCTTCCTCCTCTGGACGTTAGGCTACCAGAGGGGAGGGCCGTACTGTCCTCCCGGAGCCTCCCTTTTCTCCTCAACTAAATAGCAAGTTAACAAGTTTGGAAAAGCTGACTCCTGGGGGTCCCTTTTCCGTCCACTTAGAGTTTTTTCCTTTTTCCATTTTGCTCTGTGGTGTAAGAGTCTCCCCTTTTCCTTCCGCAATATCAATGCTTTGAAAAGTCCCAGGCTACTCCCTTTTACTTCACTTTTGTTTTGTTTGTTGTTTTTCTTCAAAGGGACAGAGTCTTGCTCTGTCTCCCTGCTAGAGTGCAGAGACAGTGGCATCCCCCAGGCTCACTGTGCCCTCCAACTCCTGATCTCAAGGGACCCTCCCGCCACCTCCCAGCTCCCAGAGTGCTGGGATTCCTGCCTTGAGCTACCACCAGGCCACACTTCTGCTTTCTCTGTGGAACTTTTGCTCTTCAAAATATTGTAGAGACACTGCTGATCTGTCTTAGTGTGGTCGGAACTAACCATACCATGGGACAGTTCTCCACATAGATGTTCTTATGCACTATTCTCAACCATTTTTTTTTTCTGCAAACACCAAACTCAGCAAGCTGTGTTTTTACTAAATATCTGACTTCCGTTGTACTGTCTTTGACTAATTTTAACTTCTTCCTGCCACTTATTTTAGTAATAGACACAAACATAAACTAGGACTCTAGGTGTGAATGTAACATGAGGCAGCAATTATTTAAGTGGTCAGAGTAGGTGGTAGCCATGTCAGGTTCAGGTGTTATAGAAATTTCATTTCATGATATTATGGGGAGAGAAGGAACTTCAGAGCAGAAAGCTAGCATCTATCAGTTTTCAAAGTGTGTTCCTTAGAGCTCTACGAGGGGAGACAAGAGCGTGTGAAGGTGTGACACGGCAGGGGTGTGAACGCTGAACGCCTCGTCCTCCGCAGCTCAGCTTCCCGTGCATGAAGTGGGAGTTAAGATTTTCCTGCCTCTTCTCTCAGTCATCACCTTAGAAGTTCTTCTCCTTGTATGGTCTGTCTTAAAATTACGGCCTCCTAAGTGACCCTGTTCTGCTGATGCCACTGAGGTACGACCTTTCTGTAGGTGATAAACAGGGGAGGACGTCTTACTCCTCCTACCTTTATGTCCCTTCCTGCCCTTTGCTAATCTGGTTGTTGATCTCCACGAAAACTTACACAGCATGGTGTGAGAGGTGTCATTTTGATGAAGTAATTACATGATGAGAAGAGAAAGTCACGGTCCTTGGTGACAATCCTCCCATCTATGTGATTGCATTATTACCTGGAGATTACATGTGTGGATGTGCATGTCCACACCCCACACACCTTTCTTTCCTGAATCACTCTTTGGTATCTAGAAGGTTAAGGACTGGTGATATAAGCAAGGTGCCCTCACTGTATTAAGTAAATATATAAGATATTTATGGATGATAACAAAAGATATAAAGGAAACACACAAAAGCACATGGTACAAATTTAGGCTCAGACATAAAAGGTAAGAAAGGGTCAAGCAGGTTTTGGAAAAACGAGCTGGAGGAGCCCTATGACTTGACAGCACTTGACTACTCAATCAATGTAAAAAAAAAAAAAAAGACAAAAAGGAAGAAATTGGTTTGGAGAGGTAGTAGAACCCAGATCCTGGAAGGTATAATAAAGTCTAAGAAGAAGTTAAAATTGAAATTCATTGAAGGATTTCTTGCCATGGAAATGACAGAATATGATTTTAAAAAGATTTCTCTGTCTCCTGTGTAGATAATGGATAGGCAAGTAGGTAAAAGTGCTGATAGGTGATAGAGTGGGATAGAAAGAGGCAGGGGTGGGGAGAGGAGACACAGGAGGAGTGTTGCCTCGCCTAGGAGGAGGTGGTTTTCACTACGGTGATAGCTGTGAGGATGAAGAGAAGGTAGAAGATCTGAGAAATATTTAAAGCTAGAACCATTGCAATTTGGCAATAGCTCTATGGGAAGTGAGAGAGGAAGGCAGGATCAAGATGGACTTGCAGGTCCCTAATCTGATTGGCTGAATGCATAGTAGTCCCTTGGGCTAACATGGAAAAGAATGAGCAGGAGCTTGGAGAGCCCAGTTCTGTTTTGGATGTGTGACCTTTCCGCTGTTTGCTTAGTGTTTAAGAGGACAAGTCAAGTTTTCAGGTGGACACTGAGTCTGGAGTACAGAGAGCAGCTGGGGTGGAGCTGTCAGCAGGGGACTCTATTACTTTACCAAGTTAGGACTGAGAGGGAGAGGAAAGAGTCCCACACGGGGCCTCCAAGGACTCCACCTTTCAGAGGAAAAGCCAGCCAAAGGACAGAGAAAGGACAATTAGATGAGAAGAGATCTAAGAGAGTGGGTGGCATCCTCCAAGTCAGAGGAGCAGGTCGGGTTCCACAAGAGCAAAGGATAATGTAGTTAACTGTGTGGGCAGCTGTATGGTAAGACGTGCATGACGCAGGCCCAGGACGCCATAAGTGGCATCACCGTCCCATCCTAACATCTACTGCTTACCCATTGTGGCAGGCTCAGATAGGACAGATACTACTTCCATTCATTAATAGAGAAACATTAGGCTAATACTATTTCAAAAGTGGAAAGTGTTATTGCATATTTATGAATCCCTTTGTCCCTGTTCCCCATAGAAGTCACTCCTATTATGCTCAAAATGGTGACAGTCCCAAATAAAAAAAAAAGAGTAGGTAAAGAATCAGAGAGCTTGTCTTCTAAGGAAAATGAATTGGAATACCTGAAATGTCTATTGAAGGGAGATGGAAGGATAAAGTGAAACCCAAAATGAGCCCAAAAGGACGATGAAGAAATAGACAATATTGGCCGAGACATTTTTTAAACGAAAATCAACAAATAAAAAGCACAGAACTGGCATCTATAAGGAGCACTGGGTGACATATATTACGTACTTGATGTATTTTATCTCAGACAATTGTCACAATAAACTCTGACAAATGTGGGATGATCCTTTCACAAGGAGAAAGTCAAAGCTGATAAAGGTCACACAGAATCTCTCACTTTTGCACTGGCAGAGCTGGTCCTGGAAATGAATTGGCTCTGTTCCTAAACTTGTGTACTTTCTAAGTGGCAAATGCCCTAAAAGCTAGGGAAAATGTTAAGGAAATCAAATCCAAGGCTAAATGGGAGGGAATTAGTGAGAGGGAAATAATAAGCATGAATATAATTACTCATTTGTAAGGGTAGGCAGTGAAAAAAAGTGAGAAACAGGCAGATTGATAATATAAGCTCATTGATTGCTCATACAAGCTGTTGAATAATAATACATGGGCAAATAGCATTCCACATAAACTATACTTTTGTGTTGACTAATCCCTGAAAACAACTTCACTTGTAGCTGTCGGCTCACATATTCATATATTGCCTGTGTATTTCAGGCTAATGTCTAATTTGTGTGCTAAGTTTAACACTCCCATTTCCTACTTCACTATCACCTGTGCAAACACAATTGTTTTCTTTCTTGGCCAATAATTTTTTGGAAAGCATTTTCTAAAGGGTAAAGACAAAACAACAACAAAAATCTATACTCACACAAAATGTACTATCATTCACCAAGTGTTTGGCAGTCTGTTTTGTTCACAAATCCAACAGATGATAGTTCTTTGCACAGATTTTTTTTTTCACTGTTGCTCCAATATGTTTCCACTGCTCCTGAACGGTTGCTACTGGAGCACAGGGCTGAGAAGAGCAGCTGGATGTGTCTTTGGCTTTAACGCAGTAATTTGGAAAAGTGACTATCTTTGGAAAGCCTTCCTTGTTAATTGTGAGGTTCAGATGTATTATGCCATCCAAAGGCCTTTCCCTGATGCAGCCATGGGAAAATATATTACCCTGGACTTTGCCAATGGAAAGCGGTGGGAAGCATCCTATCTTGTGCCTCTGAAATATGTCTTCAATTTAATGATCATGCCAATGCTGCAACAGTTAGTACCCAGAATGTATGGTTTCTACCAAAGATAATGACTCTTGTACACATGAGATTAACTCGACTTCAGGCAAGTACATATTAATCTAGTCATATTCAAATAGTTTTACAATTGGAAAAGCCCCTAACTTGTCATTGGGTCCATTCTCTGCCTCCCATTCGCCTAAGTAACTAAGATGGATGGAAAACAATTAGACGAGGGACAGAAGGTCCTGAACTCTAGAACCTGAATGCTTAGGTTCATATCTACCATATATTTAAATATCTCTCAATGCAAAGGTTTCTCATTTATAAAACAGAATAATGAGAATGCTAGCAGTGTCTATCTCTAGGTTAGCCATGAGCATTCATAGTGAATCGTTAGAAGCATAACAGATTCCTATAAATATCAGGCTGTTTTATTGTTATTGTGTTATTGGTACTGAACTTGATTGTATGGAAGCAAAAAAAAAAAATTAATATCTAAAGTAACGTATACTATAGTTGAGGAGATAAGTAAATAAGTGGAGATTTAACTTAAGTGTTTCAAAAATATTAGATTTAATGGTAAAATAACAGGTGCATAATGCTTTATTATTAGACAAATATATACTACAAATACCGTGCTTAAATTATATATTAGATCATATAAAATTAGAATCAAAGGAATCTTACAGATCAGATTATTCACTATCTCATTAAAAAATGAGGAAATTGAGGTTCAGATGTTAAGAGATCAGCCCAAGTTACACAGCTATGTACTCACATGAGCCTAAGCAGGGTAAGTCCTTCTGAGGTACTTTCCTCGCCTTCTCAATTAACTCATGCTGGCTTCACAAATTGAGAACAAGGAGGTTGTCTCAAACTAGTGCGTATCAGAAGAGGGCATATGAAATGCACAGGATTTGAATAGAGCTTTGGGATGCTTTTATAATTCAGTTAGGTGAGCAAATGGAAGATTTTTAAGAAGTAAAAGCATAAAGTAGGCAGGTATGCCACTGTCTCCTCCACAGAGCTAGAGGAAGCTTTTTGAAGGAAGCACAATCAGGGGTTACCTGTGTTTCTACACTCATGGCAAATATTTGTTGAGCATTTATTCTATGCCAACCATACTGTATTCCAGGCACCAAATAAACAAAGATTCCTGACCTATGGAGAGCTTAAAGTGTAGTAGAAGTGCACAAATAATAGTTTGTCATTATGATGTTTAAATAAAGTATATATAAAATACTCAGAATGTTATGAGATGATGAAAGTGCCATGGCAAAGAAAAAAGGTAGAATAGACGGATTGAGAGTGTGGATGAGGTGGGCATTAAGTAGTATTAAATACATCAGCATGGCCCTTACAACAAAGCTAATACAGAGAATCTCAGAAAGGTGAGGAGTGAGCCAGGTGACTCTCTGGGAGAAGAACGTTCAGGCAGAGAGAAACACGGAGGCTGATGCCCAGATATGGGAGCCGTGCCTTGAGAGTCTGAAGCATAGCCAGTGTTTCCAAAACGAGAGCAAAGGATGCAAGAGTAGCAGAAGAAAGGTGATGAAGTGAGCAGCAGCTGGAGGGGCCGTGGTCCACCTCAGGAACATCGCCTCTCACTCTGCTGGAAATCAGAAGCAACTAAACCCTTTTGGGCCTCAGCATAACATCATCTGTTTCACATTACGAAGGCCATTCTGGCTGCTCTATTAAAAAGGAAATTTAGGATCCAGGTGTAGAAACAGAGAGGAATGCTACATTCAACTGCCAACTGTGATTGGCAGAACAGTCTCAATGTTGAGAAGTAATTAGATTCTGAACATAAGTCAAAATCAATTTCCTGGCAGGCTGGGGGGCTGTGCCCAGGAAACACAGTGTTCAGGAAGAAGCACAGAAAGTGCCTCAAGCAGAAGTTATGATATGACTAAGATGCCAAATGAAAAGAACCAAGAATGACCGTTGGATGTAGTAACACTCAGAGTGACCCCGAGGAAAACAGCAGCTTCTGGGGTGGTGGAGGAAAAACCTAGGAGGACTGGCTTTCCCAGTACTAAAAGGGGAGAAGAAATATTGGAGTATCAGAGACAGGAGTACAGACATCCCATGTGAGAAATTTTGCATAGAGGTGAACAGCTGCATGGGAAATTTGGAATGATAAAATTGGGGGGGGTTAAAAGAAATAGCATAAGGTTTGATGATGTAATGATCCAGTAGGATCATTATGGAGCACTTTTAATTCTTCTGGATTGAGTTAAGATAAACCCGTTTGAATGAAGAATGGATGTTTACTTATAATTCAAAACATATTGACTTGTAGTTAATGATTTTCTCATAAGCATTGTAGATACCCACCACACTGATGGTATTAATTGGCTTTAAAATCATTTTCAATTTTATGTATTTACCACTCCTGGTAAATTGAAACGAAATGCATATAGTATATAAAAAATGGACAGTTATGTTCTTAACTTTCTCCAAAAAAGATATTGAACTGCAACCAACAACTTTAAAAGACTACCCTTGCTTCTAAGAAGTTTTCAAGATACTAATTATTGTTGAATATTTTAAATATTTGAAGTATAGGTAAATATATCTATTTTATAGTTTTCGATAGGGAAAAAAAAATCAACAACCCAAGCATGTGATTAGATTGTGTCCTAGGTTCCTTATATACTATTGTAATTAGTCAGGGTTTAGTCAGGAAAGCAGATACCCTACAATTGTTTTAAGTGAAAGAATTCAATAGAAAGAAATGGTTAAGTAGACATTGACTGACTAAAAAGGCCAAAAAGGACACTGAAGTAATACAGGTGCAAGAGATCAAATGGTTGTGCCACCCCCCAAATTTGTATGCTAAAATCTTAAGCGCCAAGGTCCTGGTATTTGGAGATTGGCATTTGAGAAGTGATTAGATACTGAAGGCAGAGCCATGAAGGGCATTAATGCAATTATAAAAGAGACCTTGGAGAGGTGGCTCACCTGTTAGCCAAGAAGACACAGTGAGAAAATAGACGTCTATGAAAAAGTGGTCCCTCTCTAGGTATTGCCCTGCCAGGGCCTTGACCTTGGACATTCTAGTCTCCATAACTGTGAGGGATAAATATCTGGTGTTTGTAAGCCACCCAGTGTGCGATAGTTAGTTGTAGCAACCACACAGACTAAGGCAACAGGTACAACCATCACTGAAGGGGAAAAAAAGGAAGAATTTGGAAATTTAGAGAAGGACCCCAATAGAACAGAAACCTGGACTTCTCCATAGGTGATGTAAATGTTGATAGGGATTGACTTAATAAAATGCATTATTTACAGTTAAATGCCTTACATACAGTTAAATGCCTTACATAAGTGTAAGAAAGTACCATTTAAGAGTATGTTTAGAGTCGTGATTAGGCATAATATAGCAGAAGGTATAAAATGTATCATGCAACACATGCAGGCTTATTCATCACGTGTATTCTATGTTTTGTGTGTGTGATGGTGCATGGCTAAGCCTACATACATAGCAGTAGCACATATATAGTAGATCCTCTGTGAGTTGACCCTGCAAGGGACTGCAACAAACCAGTCAACATACAGAGGTGGTCAATATAAGGAACTAGGCCAACAGCATGAGGAACTGGGCCAACAACACGAGGAACTAGGCCTACAACATGAGGAACTGGGCCTACAACAGGAGAAACTAGACCTACAACACAAGGAACTGGGCCTACAACACAAGGAACTAGGCCTACAACATGAGAAACTTGGCCTACAACATAAGGAACTAGGCCTACAACTTGAAGAATTGGGCCTACAACACAAGGAACTAGGACTATAACATGAGGAACTGCGCCTACAACACGAGGAACTAGGCCTACAAGATGAGGAACTAGGCCTACAACATGAAGAAGTAGGCCTACAACTTGAAGAACTGGGCCTACAACATGAGGAACTAGGTCTACAACATGAGGAACTAGGCCTATAGCACGAGGAACTAGGCCTACAACATGAGGAATTAAACCTACAACATGAGAACTAGGCCTACAACACGAGGAACTAAACCTACAACATGAAGAACTAGGCCTACAACAGGAAGAACTAGGCCTACAACAGGAAGAAGTAGGCCCACAACATGAGGAACTGGGCCTACAACATGAGAAACTAGGCCTACAACACGAGGAACTAGGCCTACAACATGACAAAGTAAGCCTACAACATGACAAAGTAGGCCTACAACACGAGGAACTAGGCCTACAACATGAAGAACTAAGCCTACAACATGAGGAACTAGGCCGACAACATGAAGAACTAGGCCTACAACTTGAAGAACTGGGCCTACAACATGAGGAACTAGGCCTACAACATGAGGAACCAGCTTACAACGTAAGGAACGAGGCCTGTTGTACTGATACGTAGGTGTGGTTCATGTCCAGTCTGTGAAAATTCAGCCAACTTAAGGAGGTGGTCAGTGTAGGAAGGTGGTCACTATGGAGGGTCTACTGTAATAGTGATGCAAGGCACTGAAAGGGTGATGCTGCCCCGCTTGTGCTGACAACTAAAGATATTGGAAGAGAGCCCATGAGGAGCTGAGATCACACCCGGGAGTACGGATGCCTGCCCATGTGTGCCGATGTCCCCCAGAGTATGGGAAAAGCTGGAAATGGGAACCAAATGCTATACTGCCATCCTCAGGTGCATGGCATGAAGGACCATTTTGTAGTAACATTGACAAGCATGAGGTCCCCAGGCCTCATGGTCTTCCTCTGGCATTGATGTTGGAGGAACTGGGCCTACAATATGGAAGAGGACAGGGAGAGGACGTCCCCTTCATGAGGCTGCTCATGGTCTTCCTCTGGCATTGGTGTTGGGGCTTCTAACATGGAGCCATCTGGTAAAGGAGAAAAGTAATTTCCAGTGCCCTGTACTGAGCACCACAAAACAAACTACAGAAGAAGCATTAAGTTTTAGGCTGAGAGACTATAGCTTATTATTTGGCTAAAGGTACCATGTATGGCTTTTGGTCTTTTGATGTGTAAAAATTAGATGGAGTTGCCCACTTTTAATATTATGCAAATTGAGGAACCCAGAGAAGACTCTATGGTTGCTTATATGAATTTAGCACCTACAGCATATTGGAGAAAAATACTGAAAAGACACAGAAATGATTGCTTGGTTTTCAACTCCGACATTTTAACAGACCTCATAAGTGCTTAGTTTGCCAGGAAAAAAGTCAATGCACAATTGTCAGATATATTGAAAGGGTCTCTTCCCCCCTTGAACGAACTCTTGCCTGACTTTTCTCATTTTTCCTGCATTGCATATACCCTATAAACACTCTGGTGTGCTTTAAACCCTTCAACACACTTTCAGGGGTGTTGTGTTATCTGAGTCTTAAAAGAATCTTGAGAGACAGGAGAGAGGGACAATTTTTTCAGGAGGGCAAAACAGGATATGGCAAAGATTGTGAAAGAAACAATAGAGCATATTTCTGTTCCTGGATCCAGTGACCTTTGTGATTCTGCCCTGAACCCCGCACTTTAATAACTGAACTGCCCGTGCCTGTGTCCTCCTCATACTGTGTACTCTCCCTTCACAGTAGAAGTTTGCCGAAGGAGTTTTTAAGTGGGAGTGATCTCCTGGAGGAGATGATTTTGCCTTCCCACTAGCAGGATCACAGCCACGTCCGTCACCTCTGACATCACGTAACCCTGAGTCCCGTATGGAGGTTACAGGAAAAGAAAACACCTCTCCTTTCTGGACTCCTTTGCCTTTCCAACCCCACACTCCCTCCTTAAACCCAGACTCCTTCAGCGTAAACACACCTGGCCTGTTCTCCACTCCTCTCCAGGCGTGGCTTTTTGATGTCCTGCAAGCTGCCCAAGAAAACAAAATGTTTTTCAGAAATTGTCAACACGACTGACCCTGGGTTGTTGCCTCATTGGTATCACTTCTGGGTTGCCGAGAAAGACCCCCCAGCCCTCCGCTACGCTGTCGAGCTCCCGAGAAACACTTGCGTCAGAGCATTGTTCTCTCCATGGCGAGGAGAGAAGGTTTTGACCTCTGTTCAATTGCAAATATTTCTGGGAGAAGTTCCACATCTTCTTCTCTGAGACCCACTTTTGATGTGAATATTGTGCAAGAAATGACCAGGAGGATAAGGCTCCTGGACGTCATGAGAAGCCCGACTGAGGACAAGCACAGCCGCTGGTCAAGGCCATGGCCTTCCTGTAAATGAATTTTTTTTCTTTTTTTAACCAAAACAGTTGTCAGGTCTCTTTTCCTTCAGCAGATCTGAGGCTGTTCCTCCAAGACGCTCTTTCTGAGCATTCGATTCAAGGCTGGCTTTTATTTCTATCACTGCCCTCTGCTTAGTTCCCTTACCATGTCTTTAATGATATGCAATTATTTATTTGCTCCTTAATTATCTCTACCACTAACATAAGCTCTTTGAGAATTAGCATCTGCATTCCTAGTTTCTCGGGGTTTCACAGGCTCCTCTCCCCCAGGCCCCGCACAGACATAACTGTTTCGTGCACTTGGCTACATGAATGAGTGATGAGACAGCGTAAACAGACTGCATAGACCTTTCATTCTATCCCAGAAGCAAATGTACAATATTCATTTGAAAAGACATAGTACATTATTAACACGTAATTCAAATTTTTGCATTACATATTGATGTTTCATTATCAGCAATTCAATTAGGAGCACATAGTAGGGCATTATATTGATTTTTCTAAAGGGCTTTAATGATTTCGCATCAAACCAGCAATAAGAAAAACAATTTGTATGTTTTTTGTGTTCTAAAGAAGTAATAAAAGCACTCGGCCAGATAATTGACTGATGGGGAGTTTCATTCGCAAAGCCCTCATTTCTTCACGTTCGTTCCAACACTGTCTCGCCTTTGAATTTCCTCTGTGATTTCTCATCTTTAGGTTTAATATTGAGAAGTGATTAAACGTGTCAAAACAAATAGCTCTGCCTTTTTGGATTTTCAAGTAAATTAAAATGTCATAGACCTCTTGAGAACAGTCGTAAGGAAACATCTAATAATCACCACATCATTTTTTACCGGAGCAAGTTTCCACCCAGCTTAAAAACAATCCCCTTCCATGTTTTTATAAATTTGTTTTGAATGAGAACTAAAGAAAATCAGGTTCAGCTCATCTCTAATAATACCATTCATGGTAACAGTTCGTTGGTGGGCTATTTGGCTATCATGCACAACAGGCACGTGGGCTGGCTCTATTACAGAAAGAAACAGCGTCTCACAGTGTTAAGTTAAATCACGTCTTATTCTGCTGACCTTAGATTCACCACAATTAACCTCTTCATTAGTTGCGAATTACAAGGGGACATGAAGCAGTGGTTTAATCTAAACGTTAGCACATCTGAAAATCAAATGTAGGTGTTTGTGTGAAGACTGTGTGCCTTCAATATTAAGAAGCACTGGCCATGCCTAAGTCTGCCGCAAAGACGGAACGATGGAATTTTCTTCCCCCTTCCCCTGCCTGTCTGTGCCACAGCGATTCAGTCCGTTTGGGCGGCTGCTGGAGGCCATGTGCCAAGCAGCCCTCTTTGAAGACACGGAGGGAAGTAGAACAGGCTTCCTAAGCAGAAAGACTTTTTTCTCTAAAGGAGGAAACCAATCTCAAAGAAAACATTTCAGTGCAGGGTAATAAATTCCATGAAATGATGTATAAAAGTTGTCTGATGTATGCAGAAAAGAGCAACTTGCTTCCCAGAAGAGTCAGGGAGGATTTGACGGGGGAAGTGACATTTGATCTAAGAGGTAAAGAAAGGTCAGGTTCTCAATCTGAGCAAGGGGATGAGTCCTCTAAACAGACAAAAAGAGCAGCGTTTACAAGACATGAAACTGTACAGCTCCAGGCAACTTTAAAGATGTCTGGAGTACGTGGACCATTAAAAAAAACCAGAAAGCAGAAACTGCTTATATTAAATCAAATTGAGAGTCTCCTGTATCCTTCAGGGGATTCAGACTTTATTCTATGAGTAGCTATCAGAAGTATATAATTAAGAGAATCGTATGATCGAATATTCATTCCAGAAATGTGATTTTCATGGCAGTGTTTAACTTTTATATCTCCAATTTTAAAGGTATATGCATTATTAAAATACGACACATGAAGTTCGAGTTGAAATAAGCTAAAACTAGATGAACTAAGCTTTTAGAAAGTCAGATACAGGTGTTTATCCATGGTGCTTAAAAATTATTTGTTTTGGATGAAAACTTTTAAGAGAAAAACTCTTATGAGACATATATATTTCAGACATGTAATCAGTTCTACACATTTTTAATATGCATTAAATTTATCAGTCTTCATGTTAATGTTTTAAAATATACGAGACAAGGTCTAACCTGCTCATCTCTTTTTAAATACTCATATTTTCTGAAGATGAGCATGAATTCGTGATCTAAAAATAATCATTTTTTATACTGGTGAGTTCACATATGAATAACCCGGGTATACAAATAAATCACAATTAATGGTGTATAGAATAAACAGTCATGATTTGGGGTTGTCTGACCCTATGGTTAGTTATCTGGCACTAGGTAGTTGAGAAAGTATAATGTGCTAACATCCTAGGAACATAAAAGATTTGCTTGGATAAGTTTAACATTATTTTTAGCTGTCCAGCTGCTAAATTACTACGACTGACAAATTGGTTTGTTGGTATAAAAAGCAATTGCAAAACAAGATAGTTGTTTCCTTAAATATCATCATAAAATACTAGGAAGTGTTTCCAGGATAATTTCAATTGATGTAAAAATAAATATTCACTATAAAGATTCTTGATATAAGTGATGTTAATGGATGCTTATAAAATTATTACATCCAGACCATTTCTTTCACTTATGTTCATGTCCTTAGGAACCAAATGCGTTTATTAAATTATGGAAATATTGAATAAAATGAACCAGTTAACCTCTAGCTCAGAGGAGAAAAGGGTTGCTGAGAGTTTATAATTGTAGAAGTCTTTTCCAAGCTGCAAACCATATTGCTGAATGCTTCTGTCCCTGTCAAGATTTTACTTTTGATTAGTATAGCTGTTTTAACTTACCACCATCTATTTTAATTAAGCATATATCTACTGAATACCAGTGGCTTTTACTGCATACAATATGCCCATCACAGAAAATTTGGAAATTTAAAACCCTAAAAGAGTTTGGCATTTATTAAGATTTATTAATACAGTTGGAGTGTGAGGTGTTAAGGACCATAATACATGTTTACATTTAAAAGAGGCAAGTACATTTTAAGGCAGGACGTGTTTCACTTTTATTTATTTTTGTTGTTGAGAAAGTAAGGCTTGAGGTCAAAGATGCGGAAGCAAGGAATGAGGGGGAGGAAGAGTAGGGGCAGGCATGGGGAGGGGTGCTCAGCCGCACAGAGGTGGCTTCATGCTCAGAAGCTTCAGAGAAGAAAGAATCAGTCTGGGAAGCAGGGAGTTGGTCCTGAAGAATTTTGCACACTAACAAAAGGGATTTGGATTATCTCCTAAAAGCACTGCAATCTATTTAAAGACTTTGGATGTCACATAGATTTTTATTATTAACATTAGAGATAACCAGGAATGAGCATTCAAGAGCTAACAGGTAAGTTTTGAAGGACTGAATTACCAACAGGATGGTGTGGGAAGAAAACAAAGGGGAGGTTATGAGGGCTTCCAAATGTAAGACTGGGGTAACCTGATAAATGACGCTGGTAAGAACAGAGATATAAAATCTAAGCAAAGAAACATATCAGGGTGATAAGTTCATTTCAAGGCGTGTGATGTTTGGGGTTCTGGGTGGGTAGCCAAACTCAGATTGCGATAAGCAGAGGTAGGAGAACATGGATTCTTTTCCTGGTGAGTATGTAAGCCTCCCCCTGGGGTCTTTTATGCCCAGGGTACTATTGTTCAGATGGCTTACCTTTTGTGCACATATATGTATGTGATAAACGACATGTAGTTAATGCTTGTTCAACTGTTTACCATATATCCTTGCAGTTAAGCATCGTGGCTAGCGCACAGTAGGAACTCAAGTTGAATGTGTTGAATATACATGGAGATTCAATCATTGCTTCCTAAGAAGATCTTTCCACATATTTTGGCATGAGTTCTCTTGAGCTCAATTTAAAACACCTAACTTCCTTGAAGGATCACCTAACCTCTTTATGAGAACCACTGTCCTCAGTTTGAAAAAGCTATTTTAATTTCACCTTGAATTAAAATTTAAAAACAAAATTGAAATATTTTCCCGTGAATCTATCCATGCTAGAATAGCCTTTCTTATTCATTATTGTGTAGATTTTATCCTGCCAGAACTTTACTTATTGGGTGACCCTTCATTTATTTTCCATCAAGAAGAAATCTAATGCGAAAAACTCTATTTTTTCGTGAATTTTCTGCTTTTCCCTCCTCTCTGCTCCAAAACAAAAGCAGAAGAGCATAGGTAAGATGCACATTAATCATGACACTTGGGTGGCACCTGTAGCTCAAGGAGTAGGGCGTTGGCCCCATATGCCGGAGGTGGTGGGTTCAAACCCACCCTGGCCAAAAAAAAAAAAAAAAAATCACGACACTCCCTCAGGGACTTGGATTTACTCATGTGTTCTACCAGAGCGTGTAGTATGAATACAATCCTTTTATAAATTTTTTGTTTACCTTTACTGATACATAATACTTGTGTATACTTATGAGGCACATGTAATATTTTTATATGTATAAGTGTGTGATGTTGAAGTCAGGGTGTTTAATATACCCACCACCATGAACATTTATCATTTCTATGTGTTGAACATGGTTTAAGTCCTAACTTCTAGCTATTTTGAAATATATGACACTGCTCTTGAGCAGATCAAGAGCAAAAATCAAAGCCAATGCCTTATCCCCATGAAGCAAAAAGCATCTGTAGCAAGCCCGTGGTTGTGCAGAAATCAGCACACTCACAAATCTTCTCTCTTTCACACTCACAAATCTCTCTTTTAGTTATAAAGACTTATCGATATTCCACTCTGAGGTACCTGGGAACACCCATTTATAGCTGGTCTACTGAATGGCCCCTCAATATTCTTATGTAACTGTTTATGGGACTCTATTGCTTATGATTTAGTCTTCAGATTATCTGCAGAGATCATTTAGTAAAAGGAAAAAGCCATTTGTCCTTTAACTATTATGAACAATATACAGAAATAAGAAAAACTCCCTTTCTTTTCATAAGCTAATACTTATTCCGGCTTCTGCTCTGTTAAGAATTAGTCAATTCCTCAACAGTGGCAAAAGCCATGTGGCATTCCTGCACGCATCCTGCGTGGGTGGTGGACAGGTACAAACTTAGAAACTGAAATGTCTTCTATGAAGGCGAGTGTGCCGGAAATCTCCGGTTAGAATAGCCTTCCACACAGCGTTTTCCAGCTACTTTCTGTTCTCCATTCCCACCGGTCAGCCTGGTCACGGCATGTGGGCCAGAAGCATGTCCTGTCCCTGAGTGACTGTAATAGTTATCAAGTGCCCCCAACATGAGACTCAGTTTCAGCCCCTCCAGCAGCCTGAGTGTCTGTCATTTTGGCTAATGCGTGTCAGCTGGACTGAGTAAGCGTGAAAACGTGCGTGAGTTTTTGAAAAGAAGAGCCACCCACTCTCTGACTCCTGCGTATGTGCTAATAAATTTTCTCAACAATAATGTCACCGAAACTGTGACTCCTGGCAGTGTAGACCTGCTTCCTTTCTCCTGGGTTTTCAAATCAGCTGGGGTTGGGTTATGTCCCTGCCATGCGTACCTCGGTCTGGGACCAGCAACTTCCCTGGGTCGTCTTGTTTTCCTAGTGGTGCTAAACATTCCAAACTCTAAGCCAAGTCACCCAAGCACAGCCTCTGTCACAAAAACTACAGAAGGTTGACGACAAAGAAGGAAACTGGTGTCTCCCAGGGTCTCCTACTTACAGGAAGCAAGAAAACTGAGGACTGTCTTAATGTAGCTGGTAGTGGCAAGAGCCAAGAGGGAGGTGAGCATGAGTCTCAGGTCATAAAAAGTCAGAAAAGGGCAGATGGCTAGACTCAGAGCACGTGCACGCACACACAGACGCACGCACACACACACACACACACACACACTCTGAACAGTTTTCTCCTTAAAATATCTGAAGTACATTTGAAAACCTATCTGTCAAACAGGGGAAAAAGTAATGATATAGCATTCATTATTAAAAGCTTAACATATGTGACATCTTTTTAATGAGCTATTTGTATTGTTTCAGTGACTTTAAAATATTTATGAGTAATAGGTTTTTTTATTCTTTCCTTTTCAAGGTACTTAACCCATTTCTCCTTCTAAAATGTTCTTTAATCTCCCATCTCCTATAGTTGAAGAAGAATTACTACCATAGGAAATCTTTTTTTATTATTCTGGCATACAAATATTTAGGTCTCATTCTGCCTTGTAATTTTTATATTACAATCTCATTATTCCAATTAAATTGTGACTGTATCTAGAGCAGAAAATGTATTCTATCCTCCGTGGATTCTGGAAGAGAGCTTTAAAGTTAAATGTGGAGGAAAGTTATGTCAATAATTGTATGCAATATCAATGAAATCCATGAGAAACTGAGGTTTCTAAATTGGACATCTCGAATGGCAAAAGAGAGTGGGAGGCTTTCACCCCGTTCCCATCTTCTGTTCCTGAACGATTTTTAATTTTTTTTAGCTTTTCCCGGAGTCATACATGCAATTGTACAATGTTGGATTTATAAAAGTAAGATTCATTCTGAAACTCAAGATAAAGCATAATACAAGGAGAAAATGAAGGTCGGTTCTACTGTAAATCCCTCCACACTTAGAGAGATACATATGGACTTTTTTGGTAGCGGAGACTTATGTGACAGTTGTTTATGCCTGAATGTTCCACAGATAGATGGAAGACTTGTATTCTCAAGTGATCCTGGCACACTTATTTGGAAAGAGCAGAAACATAATTGAAAGACTGTTCCTTGGTTTTCATATTTTAGTACTTTAAAAAACAAAGCAGACTGATTCTAATTATTTCTTATATTCTGAAAGCCAAGTGTAATAGTTGCCATTATCTAATGGGACTGAGTTTATGTTATTTGGAGTGAGACACCCGTCTATGGCTGCCTCCAAGTAAGTGGTGACTTGTTTCACAATGAATAAACCAAGATTTAGGCTCTGTGACACGTAGGGCTCCAAAAGGTTTACACGAAGCTCATGGTTCTTGTTTAGATGTGCCTCTATTTTCTTCTTAAATTGACTTACTAAAATAATAGTTATATTTATATTTTTATTTTATTTTATTTATCATGGACACATAATAATTGTACAGTGTGATGCATAAAAGATAGGTAAATGTAAGGAGGAATAATATTGAAATAATTGCAACATTTTGCTCTGATAGACTTTTAGAGTTGGAAGTGGAATTTAAGGCTGGTAAATTGACACTTTATGTTAAATATTAGAAAATTAAAGTCAAGACAGGTTAAGAGATTAGTTTTTCTCAGTTTAAACTTTATTCCCTTCCCCCTGCTGTTGATTCTAACTTTAATTGCATTTTCCAGATTTAGGGGACACCAGCTACTTTCAGCTATAATTGGCCCTTCCATGAATTTCTGTTTGCTCCCTCCCACTACTTTAAGGATTTCAAATGAAACCTGAGACTTGATAAGAACATTTGGCATTTTAGGAATCATCTTTTTTTCCTGATGGAAAAGTAATTTCCTTATATTCCTAATGTTATTACCCGAAATGTTTGTCAGGAGAAAGTGAATCTTACTAGACAATTACTTGGCTTAGCTGTTGCAAAGAGATTTATTGAGGTGGAATCTCAATATGCATATTATTGAAAAGCTCATAAAGAGATTGTGATATGGATCTCTGATTAAAAATCACTGATCAAGTTCAATATCTTTGATGGAGGGAATTAAAATTGGATAGTAAAATTGCTTGCCAGGGTTTTTATTTGTTTCTCTTTGCCGGGTTTTAAGCAAGCTTAACAGTGGTTTTCCTAATACACCTAGAATTGCCCGATTGCTATAAGGCTTCATTTCTTGTTTGTTTGTTTTCTTTAATTTTTTTTTACCCTCTGACCATCCCTGGCAAAGTCAGATGGATAAGACAATGCCTATCTCCTCCAATCTCACCCATAAATCTTTGACATTTACATTAATGGTTAATAGAATTAAATTTTTTTTTTTTTT
>CAUYQV010155224.1:0-16020 GCA_963574575.1 Galagoides demidoff | reverse complement strand
TTTTTTTTTGAGACGGAGCCTCAAGCTATCCCCCTGGGTAGAGTGCCATGGCATCACAGCTCATAGCAACCTCCAACTCCTGGGCTCAAGCGAGTCTCCTGCCTCCGCCTCCCAAGTAGCTGGGACCACAGGCGCCGAGCCAAGATGTAGAAATTGTAAAGATCTTTCATCAAAATAATTCATTGCTACTATGGTTTGGATTAAAGCTTCACAGGCATTAGATATCTAAATAAAAAATGAAATTTTCAGTTGATTTAAATACTTTAAAATACTTTGGTACCATCAATTATTCTTCCTAAAAAAAACTTTCTCCCGGCTCAGTGCCTATGGCCCAAGTGGCTAAGGCACTAGCCACATACACCTAAGGTGGCGGATTCGAATCCAGCCTGGGCCTGCCAAACAACAACTGCAACCAAAAAATTGCCGGATGTTGTGGCAGGTGCATGTGGTCCCAGCTGCTTGGGAGGCTGAGGCAGGAGACTCGCTTGAGCCCAGGAGTTGGAGGTTGCTGTGCGCTGTGATGCCATAGCACTCTACCCAGGGGGATAGCTTGAGGCTCTGTCTCAAAAAAAAAAAAAAAAAAAGATTTTGAGTATATAATATTTTTTGTGTATTTTTTATGGATGTATAAATATGCATATATGAGATACATAGTGTTTAAAATATGTATAAGATCCTGCATTTTTTTCACTTAATGCATGATAGATGTCATTTCATGTCTGCCCCCTTTTTTTCCATCTCTCATAGTATTTTATTATGAGGCTATGCTGTAATTTTAAACTAGTCTCTGAACTAACAGACATCTAGGTTATTTTTATTATTCGTTATTAAAAACAATAAGCATTGGTTTGGCCCCTGTAGCTCAGTGAGTTAGGGTGCTGGCCACATACACTGAGGCTGGTGGGTTTGAGCCCGGCGCAGGCCGGGCTAAACAACAATGACAACTGCAACCAAAAAATAGCTGGGTGTTGTGGTGGGCACCTGTAGTCCCAGTGTTGCAAGAAGATGAGGCCCAGGGGCGAGAAAGAGCACCCAAACACCCAAATACCATGTTTCTAAGAGGAAGGGCTTTATTCACTGGCCAGGAGCTTGTGGCAAAGAATTCCAAATGGCTGAGCTCCCCGACTGGCTCAGTCTTTCTCTTTTTATTTACAGTCAAAAAGTTCCAACCCAGTCTCAGCACCTGTGGCTCAAGTGGCTAAGGCACCAGCCACATACACCTAAGGTGGCAGGTTCAAATCTAGCCCGGGCCCGCCAAACAGCAATAACTGCTGCAACCAAAAAATAGCCGGGCGTTGTGGTGGGTGCCTGTGGTCCCAGCTACTTGGGAGGCGGAGGCAGGAGACTCGCTTGAGCCCAGGAGTTGGAGGTTGCTGTGAGCTGTGATGCTATGGCACTCTACCCAGAGGGACAGCTTGAGGCTCTGTCTCAAAAAAAAAAAAAAGTTCCAACCTATAGGTACCTTTCCATTGGTCAGTTCAAATTAAGCAGGAGATGCTATTCCAGCCTCCACAGAATTACAGGATTTCACAGAAGTGGAAATATCCAAGTCCCAAGACGTTAAGTTTACAAATTCCCAAGAGCTGAGTCACCACAGACAGGACCCTGCAGGTGTATCCTTGTGGTCTCCTTGAGAAGACCTGTTCTCCTAGACCTCACCCTTCTCAGGTATCCTCTCTCATTAGCTACTCCGGAGGCTGAGGCAAGAGAATCGCGTGAGCCCAAGAGTTTGAGGTTGCTGTGAGCTGTGACAACACAGCACTCTACCGAGGGCAACATAGTGGGACTCTGTCTCAAAAAACAAAAACAAGAAAACCAAGCAAAACCCCCAAATAATGAGTCATTGAAAGTATGTTATAAGAAAGAAAAATAAATTCCGTTCCTCAGAGCTGACGTAGTAGGCCTCTATGTTATAAAGGGATATGACGCACACACCTGACCCATCTCACAAAACATCCGATTCAGACAAGGACACCGTGCAACACAAAATATCAAACAACTCCTTCTCTTGCACAATGAGTAACTGCTAATTCTTTACCAGTTACAGCTTTGTCCTAGCTCTAATCTGTCCTACATATAGGTAAGATTTATTGAGATATTCAGTTGTTGCTCCCTTTCTGACAGCACACCATCTAGAGCATTTTGTTTCATAAAAACTCCGTAACATTGTCCAACTAAAACTGAAATTCCATAATACTTTCATTCTAATTTCGCCCTCTTACTGAGGAATCAATCCCACAGTCAACTGCAGGTGCGTTCCTGGTGGTCTTTGTTGGAGGACCTTGACAGTTAAGTTCTTTTTTTTTTTTTGAGGCAGAGCCTCAAGCTATCCCCCTGGGGATAGGCATGGCATCACAGCTCATAGCAACCTCCAACTCCAGGGCTCAAGCGAGTCTCCCGCCTCTGCCTCCCAAGTAGCTGGGACCACAGGCGCCTGCCACAACACCGGGCCATTTTTTGGTTGCAGCCATCATTGTTGTTTGGCGGGCCCAGGCTGGGGATTCGAACCCGCCACCTTAGGTGTACGTGGCTGGCGCCTTAGCCGATTGAGCCACAGGTGCCGAGCCGCCCAACTATTTTTGTTGTTGTTGTTGTCGTTGTTCAGCAGGGCTGGGTTGGGTTCGAAACTGCCAGCCCTGGTGTATGTGGCTGTCACCCTAACCACTGAACTACAGGCGTCGAGTCAGTAACTTTCTGATTTAAAACTCGGTTGGGTAACCACTGAGTCAGACCGGAGACTACTTCCTTCCCTGTTCACCTCTGCTTTTCCCTGGGAGCACAGCTCATATATCATGTGGCCGTGCTCTGCTCCCATGCCTTGATGTGAGTTTTTTTCTGCTCTCAGCCCCCACCTCCCTCCTGTCTTTGGGTTCATGCTCTGGCTTCAGTGGCTGATTTCTATGGTCATGTCCATGGCCTTTAGTTTCAAGGTCTAGCATTATGTTTCTGTTATTGGTCCCACCACAAGCCTTTTCTGGTCTCTGGGCTTATTAGCACTTTCATTGCCCCAGCTCCCAGTCACACCTGGGGGTATCAGGAACTCCAGCCCACTTTCCTCTCTACGTTGGGTAACCAGTACTTTCTGAAACAAGTGGGCCTATTTATAAAAATAATGGTGACACAATTAAACGCAAATATCAGATAAGAAACTTCCCATGCGAGCTCTTGCAAAATCCTTAATTTACTTTTACAAAGTTGCATGGAAAGTTCTTGATTATAGTGGAAGAAAATAAGCAAATTAACGTGGCCTCTAATGGTACAAATGCTGCTGTGGGAAAGCAGGAAGAATTTGATCCTCTCTTCCTAGATAAGGGAACTATGTCACAGATAAGATAGTGTTGCCTTGGGAAGAAATGTTGACTTTCAGCTGTTTTCCCATCTGGGAGCTCCAGTGGCCTTTGGGGACCTGGTCCTCGGTGCTGACCACAGACATCAGAGCCTTGGGCAACTGATGCTGGCAGGGTTATAAATGACCCTGACCCTGAGATGTAGTCCTTTGAGCACAACAAGTGTTGGTTCTGTGCCTGTGAGATCTGAGTATAAAGGATAGAGCTTCTGAAAAGAAGAGCTTCCAGTTACTAACCACTCAGGGTGGTTGAATCAGGGCCACCAGGGCCTGTTCCACGTGTGGGTTGTGCATTTAAACTGAAGTTTCTAGTTTGTTGTTGTTGTTGTTATTGTTGTTTGTTTTTGAAACAGAATCTCATCTGTCACCCTGGGTTGGGTGCCGTACATCATAGCTCATAGCAACCTCAAATTCTAGGGCTCAAGCGATTGTCTTGCCTCAGTTTTTCTATTATATATTTTTTAGCAGAGACGGGGTGCATGGGGGTGTCTCACTCTTGCTCAGGCTGGTCTCAAATTCCTGAGCTCAAGTAATCCACTAGCCTCGACCTCCCAGAGTGCTTGGATTGTGGGTATAAGTGACTGCGGCTGGCCAACTAACTTTTTTTTCCTTTTGAGACAGAGTCTTACTATGTCACTCTTGGTAGAGTGCTATGGCATCATAGCTCAAGCAACCTCAAACTCTTGGGCTTAAGTGATTCTCTTCCCTCAGCTTCTCAAGTCGCTGGGATTACAGGCGCTCACCACAATGCCTGGCTATTTTTTTGTTGTAGTTGTCATTGTTGTTTCCTATAGTTCTGTATTATCATTGTCAAATGTTATATAGTGTACATAATTATACATACTATACTTATAATATAGTAATCAGCACAGTAGGTCGGTTTATACCACAAATACATGAGTTGTACTTACAATAGTTATGAAGGCTACAGTATCACTGGGTAACAAACATTTTTCAGCTCTATTATAATTTTATTTTATTTTTTATTTTTTTGAGACAGAGCCTCAAGCTATTCCCCTGGGTAGAGTACTGTGGCGTCATAGCTCACAGCAAAACCTCCAACTCCAGGGCTTAAGCGAGTCTCCTGCCTCTGCCTCCCAAGTAGCTGGGACCACAGGCGCCTGCCACAACGCCTGGCTATTTTTTGGTTGCAGCCATCATTGTTGTTTGGTGGGCCCAGACTGGCTTCGAACTCTCCATCTTAGGTGTATGTGGCTGGCGCCTTAGCCACTTGAGCCACAGGTGCTGAGCCTCCATTATAATTTTAGTGTAACACCATTGTGTCTATGGTCTGTTGTTGACCAAAGCACTGTTATGCACCACATGACTGTATGTGTATAATATGTAATATGTGCGTAATATGTAAAATATATTTTTACCATATAGTGCGATGCATTTCATAGTCTACAGGTTGAAATGTCGTGTGTGTGTGTGTGTGTGTGTGTGTGTAATCATGAATGATTTGCTCTCAGCTTATATAGTAGCCAGAACAACAGTGGCTCCAAATTAAACACTGATGGTGATTACTTAAGAACACAGGGCAACTGCTGGTTTAACCTTAGTTATTCAAAACATTCGGCCACCTCCTGGCCTTCCGGTGAGAAAGCCTAAATTAACTTGCCTTCCTCACACAGGGTTAACACTCCTGTGACAATTAAACCAAAATCAACACCACTTGCTGAACAGATGGCCATCCAATCTCTCCGTTGAGGTGGATCAATAGAATAGGCAGGTCCAGTGCAGGACATTACAATAGAGACTCTACCTGGGGGCAGTGCCTGTGGCTCAAAGGAGTAGGGCGCTGGCCCTCTATACCAGAGGTGGCGGGTTCAAACATGGCCCCGGCCAAAAAAAATTGCAAAAAAAAAAAGAAAAGGAGACTCTACCTGACAAATGCAAACGTTGTAACCTAATTGTTTGTACCCTCACATTAATCTGAAATTTAAAAAAAAGTCAGGTCCTAGAGTTCATTGAATCTTTTTATAGCATATGAATGAGTAAATCATTAAGTATCCAAAGGTCTTCACCATACTGTGTGACCAAGATTATTTAGAACAGAACATTCTCAAAGCATAAGTTACCGACCACCTACTATGGCTATAGGGAAAAAAAAAAATCTTATCAATCGCACTAACAGAACATCTGGTTTTAAGACATTAATTTCCTTGGCTCGGGGCCTGTGGCTCAAGCTGCTAAGGTGCCAGCCAAATACACCTGAGCTGGCCGGCTGGAATCCAGCCTGGGCCCGCCAAACAACAATGACTGCTGCAAAAAAAAATTAATATATAAATAAAAATAATTTCCTTGGTGAATCTGCCAGGATATATTAATTAGTAATGTACACTTTTTTTTTTTTTGAGACAGAGCCTCAAGCTGTCCCCCTGGGTAGAATGCCATGGCATCACAGTTCACAGAAACCTCCAACTCCTGGGCTCAAGCAAGTCTCCTGCCTTAGCCTCCCAAGTAGCTGGGACCACAGGCGCCCACCACAACGCCTGGCTTTTTTTTGGTTGTAGCCATCATTGTTGTTTGGTGGGCCCAGGCTGGATTCGAACTCGCCACCTTAGGTGTATGTGGCTGGCACCTTAGCTGCCTGAGCCACAGGCACCGAGCCAGTAACGTACACTTAATATCTTGTCATATGCTGTTGATATAATCAATTACATTTGGTCTCCCATCCAAGTACTAACCAGGTCCAACCCTGCTTAGCTTCTGAGATTAGACGAGATTGGGCGCGTTCAGGGTGGTATGGCCCTAGACAATTAATTACATTTGGAAAGATAACTGACTCAAATACATTTTTTTTTTTGAGACGGAGTCTCACTATGTCACTGTTGGTAGTGTGCTGTGGTATCTCTGCTCACAGCAACCTCAAACTCTTAGACTTAAGCAATTCTCTTGCCTCAGCCTCCTAAGTAGCTGGGACTATAGGTGTCTGCCACAAAGTCTGGCTATTTTTTTTTTTTATAGTGGTCATTGTTGTTTTAGCAGACCCAGGCTGGATTCGAAACCACCAGCCTCATTGTATGTGGCCAGGGCCCTAACCATTGAACCACGGTGCCAAGCCAATTTTGTTTTTTAAGTGAATGATTTTGAGTAAGCCTTTCTGATAATAGTTGACAAACAGAACCAATTTCCCCTGGGTAACTCCTGATAGTTTGTGACATATAGTCATGTCATAAGCATATGGAAGAAACGTTCTATGTTTAACATTGGACATATTAAGGCCAGGTGTGATGAGGTGGGCTTACACCAGTAATCCTAGCATTTTGAGAAGCCGAGGCAGGTGGATCACTTGCGTTTAAGATCAGCCTGAGCCAGAGTAAGACCCCATCTCTAAAAATAGCCAGGCATTGTAGCGGGTGCTTGTCATCTCAGCTAGTTGGGAGGCTGAGGCAAGAGTATCAGAAGAGTAACTTGAACCCGAGTTTAAGGTTGCTGTAAGCTATGATCCCACAGCTCTCTACTGGGGGTGGCAAAAGAAGACTCTCTCTCTCAGAAAAAAAAATATAGGACATATTAGTGCTAGTTGAACAAATCAGCGAATAGGTTAAAAAAAAAAGTGGTTTAAATAAAAATGCAGAAAGCTTTAGTGACCTTTAAAGCTGTTATACGATGAGCTAAGATGCTACTGCTCCCAACTCTTATTCTCAGCAGAGTCCGGGAGCAGATCTACTCCTGTCCCAGTGGATCTTATATGGAGTAGCAACACTGGTGCCAAGGTATCACTTAGCTGGGATTAATGTTGGTTGTTTTTTTTTGTTTGTTTGTTTTGTTTTTTTGAGATACAGTCTCACTCTGTCATCCTGAATAGAGTAGCATGGTGTCATAGCCTACAGCAACCTCAAACTCTCTCGGGGTTTGAGCAATCCTCTCGTCTCAGCCTCCCTAGTAGCTGGGACTATCGGTATGCACCACTATGCTCAACTAGTTTTTCTATTTTTGGTAAAGATGGGATCTCACACTTGCTCAGGCTTGGTTCCAACTTCTGAGCTCAAGCACTCCTCTAGCCTGAGCCTCCCAGA
The DNA here is from genome assembly GCA_963574575.1 of Galagoides demidoff. Classification (NCBI taxonomy): domain Eukaryota; kingdom Metazoa; phylum Chordata; class Mammalia; order Primates; family Galagidae; genus Galagoides; species Galagoides demidoff. The sequence goes on along the minus strand of CAUYQV010155224.1, from coordinate 8,649 downwards.
GTGTGAGATTACAGGCATGGGCCACCATGCCCAACCTTAACATTGTTTTTTGTTCAGAGTAAAAGGCTAAATAAAAATCAACAGAAGTACATCATGCTGGACAGACATTGTTACAAGTGAACTTAGGCAAACCAAAGATTCGATCAAGTTTCTAATTTGAAAGAATTTGAGAGGATCAAATTCTTCCTGCTTTCCTACAATCTTGTCCTTCAAATAATCTTGCCCTTTCATTGATTCTTTTATTTCTCTTATAAAATATTGATTCAAGAAATATATATTAGTAGTTCATTAGGGAGAAAATTAGAGGCTCAGTGCCTGTGGCTCAAGTGGCTAAGGCACCAGCCACATACACCTAAGGTGGTGGGTTCTAATCCAGGCCCAGCCCGCCAAACAACAATGATGACTGCAACCAAAAAATAGCCAGGCGTTGTGGTGGGCACCTGTGGTCGTCCCAGCAACTTGGGAGGCAGAGGCAGAAGACTTGCTCGAGCCCAGGAGTTGGAGGTTTCTGTGAGCTGTGATGCCATGGCACTCTACCCAGGGGGACAGCTTGAGGCTCTGTCTCAAAAAAAAAAGGAGAAAATTAGAGTGGCATTTGAGGTAGAATGTATATTATGATGGACTTATTTCAGAAATAATGTGACTTGCAGCTCTTCTGCTGAAATTTTCTCCCTTTATATGTGTTTAATTTACTAATCTACAAAAGCTATTGTTCTATTAATGGAACAAAGAATTCTTGATTATAAAGGAGTTGAAGAGGACTAAGGGACTATATCTAAAAACTGGAATACTTCTCCTTTTTTATTTTCCTTTCCAGCGTAGTCATTTACTGATATCTGAATGTCAGGGAAGTGTCAGATGCATGTGAATTGTACCAAAATACTCTTGCATAGAGGGAAATGTTAGGTCTCGATCTAGATATGAGCAGGGTGGATGGCAGATGAGCTTAGGCTGTTTTGGACTAGTCTGGGTCAGGCTGACCCTAGGCTATTGTGGATTACAGATGGATTGTTACTAAGACCTTGCAGGTGATCTGTTTTAAGAACAGAGTTCGTTCAGACCCTGGGAGACTTCCAAGAAGCAGCTGATACTCCTCAAAGTCATGTATAAAACTCAGAAGCTGTGCTTTCCTTGGTGCCTGCAGCCTGTAGGGCGAGTCCTGACCTGCTATCCAGGTTATTAAAATAAACTTTTTCTTCCTTGCTAAAGCTGTACGATCTTGCTCTATTTAATTATTTTTGCAACTACCTCCAGCCACCCCACTGCTCTAACATGTTGGCGGGCCAGCCAGGAGGCCTGTTTCGCTGATTGGCTTTCACTCTTAACTCTTCCTTCTTTAACTGCTGAGGAAGTACAGACGGTTTTATGGGGGAGACTGCCAGGGAGTCTTCTGGTTCCTGCTTTGCGGCCAGCACATTCTTAGAAATGGCTTCTTTTGATTGGCACTGTATCCCAGGACTTGAATGCTCTCCTCCCATTTTTGTGAGAAGGTGGTCAGAATAGGAGGACTAGCCATGGACCTGGTGGAAGTGAAGAAGTGTGCATCTTGTGAGAGGTCAAGTCTTGTCAAGCCTCTCACAACTGCCTTCCTGGTTAGTAACTTGAGACAAGGGCCTCCTGGGAACCTGTCTGTCGGGTAGCTGAGAGATCCATCAAGCCTGGTACTTGACAGAGGCCAATGTCACACTGACTACTCCTCAACTGTGTCTTTGCCCCCTTTACATTTTCATTTTTCCTAGTGAGAGCCAAGGGAGTGGCATTAATTCTCCATGGCCTAATAATCCATCCATCACTTTCTCCTTGTTCAGTTTGTTCGTTTCTTCTAGTGCTGGTTGAGTCTCCTTGCTGAGACTCCCATATGAAGGCGGCTGCACAGAATCTCTGGAACTTATGCCTGAGGTATCGTTCTGTCACCGGTGGAAGATACTCCTTTCGGAGACAGCAGACACTACCCTGTGGTGGCAAGGGTAGCTGATTAGAGAGCCCAGTATTGCCCCAGGGTCTAGTCTTTTCATTTCCTTTTTCCAGACGGGTAACCAATCTGGTCCCCAATCATCTATCCCACCTGACAGCACACTGGGACGTGTTCGTTCTGATTGGAAACACCTTATCTCCAGACTCTTAAAAAGCTGTTTTAGGCTGGGTGCGGTGGCTCACGCTTGTAATTTTAGCATTCTGGGAGGCTGAGGACGGACTCCTTGAACTCAGGAGTTGGAGACCAGCCTGAGCAAGAGTGAGACCCCCATCTCTACTAAAAATAGAAAAAACTAGCCAGGCATTGTGGCAGGCACCTGTAGTCCCTGCTCCTTGGGAGGCTGAGGCAAGACAATTGCAGGAGCCCAAGCATTTGAGGCTGTTGAATTATGATGCCGGCTTGGTGCCTGTGGCTCAATCGGCTAAGGCGCCAGCCACGTACACCTAAGGTGGCAGGATTGAGTCCCCAGCCCGGGCCCGCCAAACAACAATGATGGCTGCAACCAAAAAATGGCTGGGCATCGTGGCTGGCGCCTGTGGTCCCAGCTACTTGGGAGGCGGAGGCAGGAGACTCACTTGAGCCCAGGAGTTGGAGGTTGCTATGAGCTGTGATGCCATGGCACTCTACCCAGGGGGATAGCTTGAGGCCCCGTCTCAAAAAAAAAAAAAAAAAAAAGAATCCCTACTTTGACCCCATGCCTGGCAGCATCCATTATATATCCACAGTACAGGGTCTGGGGAAAGCTCCCCAAATATCAGCAGCAGGACTCAGAAGACATGAAGTTGTCTCTAGGAGACTTCAATTTGCCTGGGGTCAGGCGTGGCCCATTGGACCCACAGAAGAAGGCAAATGGGCATCTATGGCCTCTGAGGATGAATCATAGAAGTGTCACAGCTTTAGCCTTCATATTGTGGACCGCCAGCCACCACACTATTAGGACACTCAAGCAACACTGAGGAGAGACCAACATGTGGAAAAACTGAGGCCCCTGGAGCCAGCCCCAATCCAGCAATCTCATTTTATGGGTTGACCCACCCCAAAACAGCACCAAGCCAGACTGTATGCTGTCCCAAAATCCTGACCCACAATGACCACAAAGGTAGCAAACCATTACTGATCATTGGTGAGAGACTGGTGATTGCTGTGTTCAGTCACTCCATTTTGGGATAGTTTATTTTGCAGCCAGAACACTTGAAGTCCTCTGATGGGTGACTTTCTGAGGGCAGGGGGGAGCTTCCCTAGGTCCACTAAGGCTCACGGGCACACATATGTGCATGAGGGCATTGACGGTTGTCTCAGAAAACATTCCGGAGCTTAGGGCTATGTGTCATGCCCATGTGCACTCTGGGGCAGCCATAGGAACTGACCATCCATTCACACCCAGGCAGGGTGGGGGGGTTCCCTGTTTCCACAGTAGAGAGAAGGTGGAACAGAAACCCATTCCCATGTTTAGATCAAGGAGGAGCACAAGGAGGTGGGAGGCTGGGAACCCCAGCCCTGTGCCCCACAGCAGCATGTGCTGCCCTGACCAGGGGTTCTTGAGCCAAAGAAATAGGGTTCAGGGGCCATCTGCAACGTTTTCTGGGGAGTCCTCAACTCAGCATGTGCACAAGCATGAGTGGAAAGCCCACTTGTCCTGAGGGGCCCTCCCTGGGGAGGCTGCATGTCCATCCATACCTGCCCAGAGATGGGAACACCAAAGGCGCAGAAGTGCTCTCTCCTCAGCCTCCTCAGCCTTATCACTCGCAGATGAGGAAACTGAGGCTTAGAGAACTGGTAAGAGCCCTGGTTCCATACAACTCCCTCAGTTATAGGACCAAATCAGACACACTCCTAGAGTTCTAGAGATATGACATCCCTCTGTCCAGGGATACAGTATGTGCCCTGACTCTGGGCTGTAAGGAGACCAAAAAGGCCTATCCAGCTGGGGCAGGTGGAGAAACTTTCCCTGGCCCATCCAGGCAGAGACTGGATGAGAAGGCCAGCTGGCTTCTGCTCAGGTGACATTCACACACACACACACACACTTGGCTGCTGCGTTGGCATGAACTTGGCCTTGGAATCTCTAGCCTGGGGCTTCCCAACCTAGCCTCCCTCCCTTTCCCTGGGGGATGCTGTATGGGAGGTGATGAGATGCTGCCACCAGCAGCTACACCCCACACCAACCCCAAGAGCCTGAGCACATGTGCAAGAGACCTGGAGACACCCTGAGTGGGTGCGAGTGGATCCCAGGCCTGATTTACGACAGGGCTCCCGCACATGTGTCAAAGACACCCTGTTAAGCACCAGCATAAAAATAATATATAGGTTACCGCAACATTTTTACGACCGTCCTAGGCCCTGCCCTGGAATGCTGGGATCCAGCAGGTGAAATAACACATGTTCCGGCTCCTGAGAGACGGGGAGCCTAGCCAGGGAAGCTGCGTCTGGGCCCCAGCACTGGGGGACCCCATGCCAGAGCACATAGGGTCAGAACGGGAGAGAGACCCTTGCCTATTCAGTGTGAGGAAAGTTCCTGAGCCCTGGGGGATCCTCAGCTTTGGTGGGCGCATGAGTCAACCCACAAACACATGGTGGGTTGAGGACTCCCAGGAAAACTTTGCAGATGGCCTCTGGACCCTATGTCTCTGGCCACCTGTACTATTGCCTGGGGATGTCCTGTGGGAGGGATACCCTACAAGGTCTCTGTGCACTTGCCCTGTGCTCCAAGGAGGGCAGGATCCCACGGACAGGCTTGCAGCCTCCCGAAGGGCATCCATTGCCAGAAACATTGCAGGGGAACAAGGCCCTCCAATTGGGGACACCCTCAGGCTGCAGCAAGGAATGTGAATGATACAGGGCAAAGGGAAGGCTGGGCATGTCCCCAGGAAAGCAATGCTGAGGGTATAGCAGACAGTAGTTGCTATGTGACAAACAACCCCATCACATTCTGCCTTCAAGTTGGAAAAGCTTAAATTAGGACTGCAGGAGCAAGCTCCTTTTCCTCTTTATAGACAGGGATATTGAGGCTGGGAACAGAGATTACTCCTTCTTCTAAAAGGAGGCACCTGGCCCTGAGTGTCTGGACACCAGTTCTGTCCTACTGTGTGGGCTCCATCTGGCATACTAACCCCCCTGGACATTATCCACAGGTGGATAATGAGGTGGTCACCTGGCCACACAATGACCTTCTGCTATCATCACTCTCCCAGGGTCTACAGGGGCTAGAATTTGTGTGAAGGCATGAGAATCAGACCCATCCTTGGTCCCTTGGAGGAATGGAGTCACCAATGTCAGCACCTGGACCATTGAGTTCTATGCAACAATAACCCATCTGGCTGGCGGCAAGGGAGAACTCAGGTAGAGATTTTAGGCCATGGAGCAACTGGCCAGGGTGTGGCCACATCACATGGAGGGGTGAAGACAGACCACTGTCCCCACAGTCAGGAGATATTTCCATGGTGATGAGCTGTCAGCCTATGCCCTGGGCAAAGAGCCTATCAGCAGCATGAGTAAGCAAGGCCCCCAGCTTTCAGCATAGAGAAATTTTGAGGTGCATGGGAGTGCCCCATGACTAGGTGTGATCCTGGCTGTGCATAAAAGGAACAGGCTGGAGATGTGTCTCTTGGGTCCCTCCTCCCCAAGGGACCCAGAGTTGGGGTGGGCTCAGAGGGCATCCCACCCTACAGTGCATGGGCACGCCAATGCCTACAGCCTTGGTGAGAGCAGGCTTTGAAAGGCAGTAGACCCCCAGCCCAGGGGCACCATCATCTTCTGTGCTTCCTGACTGCAGAAACTTTATCTCTGAGCCTCATTTTCCCCCTCTGCCAGGAAGGAAGTCTGCTGAGGCATGCAGGTCTTGGCCCAATAGCCAGAGAAGTGGTCCACTACCCACCATGAGTCTCTGCAGACTGGGGGAACTCCTCCAAAGCCTTCCTGGGCTGTCCCGAGAAATGCCAGGCACCAGCCTCTGAAAATCATTAGCCCCCTGCCAGCCCTTACCAGCAAGCAGAATAAATCATCAAAGAGCTGCTTAGAGGGGTGGCCCACATGGAGGTCCTCACAGGGACAGGTGCCCACGCATCCAGAGGGTCTCCAGCCAGGCTGGAGACTTAGCCCTGCTCACACAGAGCGCTGGAGGAGGCTACTCTAAGCACTGAGAGCTGGGGCTGCATCCTTGTGGAGGCTCTGGGTGTGCAGGCGGGACAGAGGCACCCACCCATGGGTAGGCACAGGCTGAGCCTAGTCTGCAGGAAAGGGGCTGGGCAGGCCTCCCTTCAAACCCCTCTGTGCAACCCCAGCTCCAGGCCCTGGCAGCCCCTCTGCCCTCCCCTCCACCCCCACCTGCAAGAAAAGAACCCGACACTCAGGGAGGGCAGGGGGCCTTGTTGGGGGGGAAGCGCTGAGTGGTCTGACCTGGTTCAGGGACAGTTTTCTCTCTTGGATGGCCTCCAGTGGGACTAGGGAGGGAGACCCCATAGTAAATGCTTTTGGCACATAGTACAGCCTTCCTCTCTAGGGCAGGTCATCCCCTGGCTCTCTGGGCCCTCACCCCCACTCCTCCCCAGAGGTAGTGGACACAGACATGTGGTGGAAACCTCCCCTCACAGAGGGTTTTGCCACTTGCCTAGAGACAGGCTCCAGGTCCTGGTGGGGTTCATGCTGGACCCTTAAGGCCATTGCACTCTTCAAGAAATACAGATAGCCACAGCAACACCTCAGGTCCCACTCACTGTTCTAGTACCTCCCACCAGGAAGGACCCTTGGGCTGAAAAGCCCTAGTGACACAGGGGGCAGTGATGGTGGAGGGGCCTCAGGGTCCTAGCAAAAGGTGGCCCGGCTCCCACTTGCTCCCAGTAACTCTATCTCTGTGTTTGTCTCTGATTCTCTTTGTCTCTTTCTGTGACTCTCTCTGATAGAGTCAACCTCTCTTTGGTTATCTGTCTATCTTTCTCTCTTTTTCTTTCTGTTCTCTTCTTTCTTTCTTCATCTCTGTCTCTGTCTTTCTCTGTCTCTGGCTCTGTCATTATCTCTCTCTGCCTCTTTCTCTCTCTCTATCTTTCTGTTGCTGTCTCTGTCTCTGTGTCTGTCTCTTGTTCTCTCTATCTCTGTCTCCCTCTAGCTCTCTCTCAGCCCAGCAAGCATCATGTTTTCAGGAGGCCCTGGGGAGGGTTGGGCACCTGGTGTGTCCCCGTCCAGAGCCCCTTGCAGTAGACAGCACAGACAGCCACTCCCGCCCCACCTAAGTCCAGGTGCATGGGGGCTGGTGGCTGAGTTGCAACCATGGTAGATTGAGTGGCCCTAGGAGGTGCTGGGAAGGCCTGGTCCCACCCAGCCCAGAAGAGAGATTAGGAAGGAATTCCAGGAATTCACAGGGGAGGAGGGGAGCTAAGAGAAGACAGCCTCTCTGCTATCTCCAGAAGCCAGCACCGCATTAGGGACCAGGAAAAACAACTTCCACTGGCTAACAGCTGGCTCTCCTGCCCTCAGGCTCCCCAAAGCCCATCACCTCTAGCAGCCCTCTTCAGACTTCCTCATGCCACCTCCTCCCTGCGGCCCTCCTAAATTGGCATCATGGTGGTGTCCCCTGTGCTATATCTCTGGCACAGGCCCCACCAGCCTCATCTTGACACCCTGAGGTATCCCTCAACCTGTCCAGGCTCAGGGATATACCTCTAGGTCAGTCTCTGGTCCTTTAGAGGTGTGGCACTCAGCAGGCAGCATTTAGATGTAAAGATGACACAGGTCCCAACAACTCCATTTCAGGCCAGGACCCCACTCTTTAAAATGCTGGAGTAGGCTCGGCGCCTGTGGCTCAATCGGCTAAGGCACCAGCCATGTACACCTAAGGTGCCGGGTTCGAATCCCCAGCCTGGGCCCGCCAAACAACAATGATGGCTGCAACCAAAAAAAAAAAAAATGGCCGGGTGTTGTGGCGGGCACCTGTGGTCCCAGCTACTTGGGAGGCGGAGGCAGGAGACTCGCTTGAGCCCGGGAGTTGGAGGTTGCTATGAGCTGTGATGCCATGGGACTCTACCCAGGGGGATAGCTTGAGGCTCCGTCTCAAAAAAATAAAAAAATAAAAAAATAAAATGCTGGAGTAGTCTGCAAGAGCCTAGCCAGTGACACCAGAAGGCCAGCATTTTGGGGTCTGGGGAGGGCAGCAAGGCCAATAAAATAGAAGGATGGGGTTCAGTGCTCGTAGCTCAGTGGTTAGGGTACCGGCCACATACACCCAGGCAGGCGGGTTCGAACCTGCCCAGGGCCTGCTAAACAACAATGACAACTGCAACAAAAAACAGCCGTGCATTGTGGTGGGTACCTGTAGTCTCAGCTACTTGGGAGACTGAGGCAAGAGAATCCCTTAAGCCCAAATGTTTGAGGTTGCTGTGAACTGTGCCACCATGGTATTCTACTGAGGGCGACATAGTGAGACTCTGTCTCAAAAAAAAAAAAAAAAAAAAAAAGAATAGGAGGCCAGACCCCCAAAGTCCATCTGGAGTCTGGTGCTTGGCCCACCAAGAAAGGGCCTCGGGGTCTCTAGCTCTTTTTTTTTTTTTTTTTTTTTTGAGACGGAGCCTCAAGCTGTCCCCCTGAGTAGAGTGCCATGGCATCACAGCTCATAGCAACCTCCAACTCCTGGGCTCAAGCGAGTCTCCTGCCTCTGCCTCCCAAGTGGCTGAGACCACAGGCGC
>CAUYQV010155222.1:0-20276 GCA_963574575.1 Galagoides demidoff | reverse complement strand
GTACACCTAAGGTGGCGGGTTCGAATCCCCAGCCCGGGCCCGCCAAACAACAATGATGGCTGCAACCAAAAAATGGCTGGGCATTGTGGCGGGCGCCTATGGTCCCAGCTACTTGGGAGGCAGAGACAGGAGACTCACTTGAGCCCAGGAGTTGGAGGTGGCTATGAGCTGTGACGTCATGCACTCTACCCAGGGGGATAGCTTGAGGCTCCATCTCAAAAAAAAAAAAAAAAAGAAAGCAACAAAGAAAGGGCTAGGCTCAAAGACAAGCCCCCCTGAGGGTATCTATGCTCTCCTATTTACTTTTAGCTGGATTCCTGGAGGCTGGCATAGAGTAGCCATCACCCACAAGGGTGGCCCTACAGCAGCTCATCCCAAGTGCCAGTGGTGGGTGAAGCCCATATGATCTCCGGTAGTGTGAGGCCACCCAGGATTCTAGCACAGCCTAGAGCAGTGATTTTCAACTTGTGTGCCAAGAGAAGATCTTAAGTGTGCTGTGAAAATTTTTATTTTTATTATTTTATTTAATTTATTTATTTATTTATTTTTTGAGACGGAGCCTCAAGCTATCCCCTTGGGTAGAGTGCCATGGCATCACAGCTCATAGCAACCTCCAACTCCTGGGCTCAAGCGAGTCTCCTATCTCCGCCTCCCAAGTAGCTGGGACCACAGGCACCCACCACAATGCCCAGCCATTTTTTGGTTGCAGCCATCATTGTTGTTTGGCGGGCCGGGCTGGGGATTCGAACTCGCCACCTTAGGTGTACGTGGCTGGCGCCTTAGCCGATTGAGCCACAGGCGCCGAGCCAATTTTTATTTTTTTTATTGGGCACTTTCTCACCCTTAGTAGAGTGCCCCAGTGTCATCGCTCATAGCAACATCAAACTCTTGGTTAAAGGGATTCTCTTGCCTCAGCCTCCCTAGTAGCTAGAACTACAGATGCCTACCACCATGCCCAGCTATTTTTGTTGTTGTTGTTTAGCAGGCCCTGGGCTGGGTTCCAACCCACCAGTCCTGGAGCATGTGGCCAGCACCCTAACCACTGAGCTACTGGAATCCAGACTGAAAATTTTCAAAGATCATTAATTAGGGCCAGGTGAGGTGAGGTGACTCATGCCTTAATCCTAGCACTTGGGAGGCTGAGGTGGGCAGATTGCCTGAGCTCATGGGTTCAAGACCAGCCTGAGCCAAAGGAATATCTCATCTCTTACAAAATAGCCAGGCGTTGTGGCGGGTGCCTGTAGTCCCAACTACTTGGGCGGCTGAGGGTGATAAAGTGAGACTCTGTCTCTAACGAAAAAAAAAAATTGTGGTAGAAGAAGTTCTAGATGAACCAGTAGTAAATGGGAAGGTGGAGTATTTCCTGAAGTGGAAGGGATTTACAGATGCTGACAATACTTGGGAACCTGAAGAAAATTTAGATTGTCCAAAGTTAATTGAAGCTTTTTTTTTTTTTTTTTTTTTGGAGATAGTCTTACTATGTGGAGGGCTATGGCATCAAAAGCCCACAGCTACCTCTAACTCTTGTGCTTAAGAGATTCTTTTTTTTTTTTTTTTTTTGAGACAGAGTCTTACTTTTTCACTCAAAAAAGTAGAGTGCTGTGGCGTCAGAGCTCACAGCAACCTCAGCTCTTGGGCTTAGGCGATTCCCTTACCTCAGCCTCCTGAGTAGCTGGGACTACAGCTCCTAGTTATTTTTAGTTGCAGTTTGGCCGAGGCTGGTTTTGAACCCGCCACCCTCAGTATATGGGGCTGGCGCCCTACTCACTGAGCCACAGCTGCCACCCATATTCTCTTGCTTCAGCCTCCCAAGTAGCCAGGACTACAATGCCCGGCTATTTTTTTTGTTGTTGTTGCAGTTGTCATAGTTGTTTAGCAGGCCTGGGCCAGGCTCAAACCCGCCAGCCTCGGTGAATGTGGCTGGTGCGCTACTCACTGAGCTAGGGAGCCGCCAAGCTGATACGTTCATTTTGAAAGTAGTGCTCTGGTGGCGGTGCCTGTGGCTCAAGGAGTAGGGCGCTGGCCCCATACACTGGAGGTGGCAGGTTCTAAACCTGGCCCCGGCCAAAAAATAAAAAATAACTGAAAGTAGTACTGGGGCTCAGCATCTATAGCTCAGTGGTTAGGGCACCAGTCATGTCACAGGCATTGGGGCTCGTGGGTTTGAACCCAGCCCTAGCCTGCTAAACAAACAAACAAACAAACAAAAAAATAGCTGGGGATTGTGGCAGGTGCCTGTAGTCCTAGCTACTTGGGAAGTGGAGGCAATAGAATCACTTGAGCCTAAGAGTTTGAGGTTGCTATGAGCTGCGACCCTAAGAGGGCTACATCGTGAGACTGCCTCAAAAAAAAAAAAAAAGAAGAAGAAGAAAAGCAAAGAAGTACTGGGAGAGTCTTCGGGGGCGGGCTTGCATCAATAGCATTGGTTACTTTGAACAAATAAAAGCTTTTTCTAGTTGCTTCCTTTATCAGAAGAGAACATTTGATACCAGGGTATATTATTTCCTCTGCATTAGAGAATAGCTTTTCTTTTTCTTTTTCTTTTTTTTTTTTTTTAGAGACAGATTCTCACTTTATCGCCCTCAGTAGAGTGCTGTGGCATCACACAGCTCACAGCAACCTCCAACTCCTGGACTTAGGTGAGTCTCTTGCCTCAGCCTCCTGAGTAGCTGAAGACTACAGGCTCCTGCCACAACTCCCAGCTATTTTTTGGTTGTTGTAATTTGGCCGGGGCTGGGTTTGAACCCACCAGCCTCTTGTATATGGGGCCAGCGCCCTACCCACTGAGCCACAGGCACCGCTGGAGAATAGCTTTTCTAAATGCTAAGGGAAATTTCCATAACCATTATTTAATAAGGACTTGTGTTTAACTCTTTGCCTAAGGACCATTCTGGTTTTTTTTTTTTTTTTTTTTTTAATTTGTTTCTGGGCTTGGCGCCCATTGTTCACTGGTTAGGGCGCCAGCCACATACACTGAGACAGGCTGGTTCGAACCCATCCCTAGTCTGCTAAACAATGACAACTTCAACAACAAAAAAAAGCTTGGTGTTGTGGTGGGCGCCTGTCGTTCCAGCTTCTTGGGAGGCTTGAGGCAAAAGAATCACTTAAGACCAAGAGTTTGAGGTTGCTGTGAGCTGTGACGCTGGCACTCTACCAAGGGCAACATAGTGAGACTATGTCTCAAAAAAAACCCCAAAACCTATTGTTTTAGTGTTACTACATGACTGTCCCTGCCTCTGCCCAGGTGCTTTTGGGTGGAACTGCCCACTCCAACACTGAGGGTGGGGCCAGAGACATCTTTTGTACCCTGTGGTTGCCTAGGCAGGGGAATCAGGACATGTGGGAAGAAAGGCTCCTGCCTCACCCTCACCTTAGCCAAGGGCCTTCAGTTGGTCACTCAGCCACTGCAGGTCTAGCTCCATAACTATCAAGTGGAAGTGATAATATAATTGCTTTACCTTCCACAGAGACTATGGGTATTTATTGAGAAAATACATATGTAATACATAAAGCTGATTTTTTCTATGCACTTGGCACTGCTTGTGCTTTATCTCATTAATCCTCACAATCCATCCCCTCCCTACCATGAGGTGGGCTATTCAACCCATTTTACAAAGAAAGTGAGGCTCAGAGAGGGTAAGTGTCTTGCTTGAAGGCACTATACTAAGGAAGTGGTGGAGGCAGGATCTGAACTCAGTCTGTTGGATTCCAAAGCTGGCTCCCTTGTGGTGAGGACAGGCATCTGTAGTTATGCTTGTGACATGAATAAAGAACTTGAGTCACACAGGGCCATCTTTTTTTTTTTTTTTTGAGACAGGGTCTCAAGCTGTCACCCTGGGTAGAGTGCTATAGTGTCACAGCTCACAGCAACCTCCAACTCTTGGGCTTAAGTGATTCTTTTGCCTCAGCCTCCCAAGTAGCTGGGACTACAGGTGTCCACCACAATGCCTGGCGACATATATATATATATATATATATATATATATATAGTTGTAGTTATCATTGTTGTTTGGCAGGCCCAGGCTGGATTTGAACCTGCCAGCTCCGGTGTATGTGGCTGGCACCCTAGCCGCTTGAGATACAGGTGCTGAGCCAGGGCCATTTTCAAAATAGGGACTTAAATACTGTACCTGGTAGGGACTATGGTCCTCCAGCTGTAGCCAATGTCAAATTATTGTGATGGAGGGGTCTATGTGACTAGGTCCAAGCCTGTATGGAAGCAACAATGGACTTTGGGCAAGAAGGCCCCAGACACTCCTTGTCTGAGCTGGACCATGAGTTAGGAGTCCTTTGTGCATCTAAGATCTATGTGTTAAATGTATTAATATGGGTTTGCACACATGTAGGTTATACACAGGTGCATCACAGGAGCTGTTCCTAACTTCAGAACATCTGAAGTTGGCTTTAGCCATCCCCTTGGAGGCATCTGTTCTGTGTCCAGTCTCTATCACTCAAATCATCACATCTGGTATCAGCAACCTGGCTATAGCTGACTGGGCCAGGCCTGGGCACCTGACTTGGAGGGGGGGGCAAACCCATGGGCTGCCACTGCCTCATGACAGGGCTTTTTATTTATTATTTTTTGAGACAGTGTCTCACTTTGTCACCCTGGGTAGAGTGCTGTGGCGTCATAGCTCACAGGAACCTCCAGCTCCTGGGCTTAAGCAATTCTCTTGCCTCAGCCTCCCAAGCAGCTGGGACTACAGGCACCCATCACAACACCCAGCTATTTTTTGTTACAGTTTGGCCTGGGCTGGGTTCAAACCTGCCACCCTCAGTATATGAGGTCAGTGCCCTACTCACTGAGCTACAGGCACTGCCCAGACAGGGCTTTTTTTTTTTTTTTTTGCAGTTTTTGGCTGGGGCTGGGTTTGCACCTACCACCTCTGGTGTACGGGACCGGCACCCTACCTCTTGAGCCACAGGTACTGCCCATGGCAGGGCTAAGACAAGCTGAACCAATCAGATGTCCCTTCTTGGATAAGTGACTTGGAAGCCTTGAGTGACTAAGTTGGGTGATGGACACTGTAGGGCCTCACTTGCTGAGTTACCTAAGTTCATCCCTAGACTTGAATGTTTACTAGCTATGTAGCCTCAGGCGAGTTCTGAGCCTCTGGACTCCTGATCTGTTAAACGGAGGTAATACAATTAAGCTCAGGAGTTGTTGCAGAGATTCCAGTGAGGTTTGTGACATTGTGAGTCATGCAGGAGTCATGCAGGAGTAATATCCCCATTCATGTAGATGTCCTGGTTGGCCCAGGCAGGGTGGCCTCTAAGTAGGCTAAGGGTGAGAAGAAGCTGTCAGAAGAGAATGCTTTGGTGACAAGCCTCTCCCAGACACATGACTGACGTACCCTAAGTCACATCCCTAAAATTCAAGCTGCATTCTCAGACATCAACCTTCTCTGAGGATTCAAATCATCTGGTTGAAACGAATCACCTCCATCTTGTAAACCTGGAGTTTCCTCAAATGCTCTAAAGTCCTCCTTGAAGAACAAGTGAGCAGAACTGTGACTGGTGAAAAGAATAAGTGAGAAGGAGTTGGGAAACTGCCTCCACCACATTTCCAGCTCTCAAAGGCCAGGGGTGGTTACACTCTATAGTGAATGACACTGATTTCCCCAAAATTAGAATTCAGGCTCAAGTCCCTTGAGGAGAAATCGAAGCTTGGAGCAGCATTACTTTGTGCCTAAAATCTGTGTCCTCACACACTCCAACCCTGTAAGTGGTCCCAGAGCATAGCTACATACCCCACATTCCACTTTTCTTCCACGTTTGGGTCCCAGAAACTTTCCCATCTTTAATGAGGCAACATCTTAATCACAAAGGGAACTGCAATCCCATAAAGATGCCCCTGAGTTTTCATGTTCCAAACCAGCAGATGCAGAGAGTTACTTTAAATTATAAACACCCACTTCCTTCTAGTACCCCTTCATCCTGGGCAGCTTTCTAACATTCCTCAGAACTTACTAGACTGGTACCAGCGGACAGTGGGACAAAGGACTTGTCACCTGGGCAGGCCATTGGCATGGTTCTACCTCTCTGTGGCCTGGTATTTTTTAGACAAAGTCCTTGGCTCCCTTATCTAAATGGCTTCTCAGATTGGAGTCCTTGATTACGCAATGTTTCAAACATCCAGTAAAGGCCTAGGCCACGCCTAGCTCCCCAGGTCAACCTCCAAGCCTGTCTACACAGCACCCTTTTGAAAAGTTCCCTAGCATTTTTATCCTTTGTTAAATAAGATCTTTTTTTTTTGTACATATTCAGCCAAGTACATATTCTTTTAAAAGATTTTTGCTTCTGGCAGACTGTGAAATCCTGGCATAGGAGCCATTTCCTGTGCATTAGAACTGGATTTCCTAAGCTCTTGGGAGCCAGAAAAACCATTTGTCCCAGCTCAGATCCCATAACTAGATCTTTAATTTTTATATTTATCTGTACCCCAATTACTTCCAGGAAAGATAAAAGCAGCTGGGTCAGAGGAGCTGGGAAAAGCGGAGTGTGTGGCAAATCGGGTCAGGGCCCTTGGCCCCCCACAGCCGCAGGCAAAGGTCCATTAGTCATGGTCACGCGGCTGTCTCCTGGGAGGGGAGGGGTAGGTGATGGTGTCCACAAAGACAGCAACACCGTGGCATGCACCTTTGGCCAATGTTTTAGACACCTGCAGAGGCCCAGTTGCGGGGATTGCCTGCCCGCTTGCCCATCATCCCTACGCCTCTAGGCCCTGGTGTCCTCAGCACCACGGACAGGGAAACTGAGGCTGCAGGCGGCTACAGGCGGCTGTGAAGCTGGGCCTGCCGACTGTGTTGTCTCGAACCAGTTACTCTTTTCCGGCTTCAGTTTCGGAACCAAGGATAACACTTCCTCGGGCTTGGGTTGCACAGAGGGTGGAGGCACCTTGCATAGGGCAGAGCCGACGCTGGTAAATGTTACAAATACACACCCACGAACTCCAGGAGGAGGTGCCTTGCCCCAAGGTCATGCGGAAAAGAAGCCTTCAGATACCAATTTCCTGCCTGCCACCTGCCAGGCCCCCGGCCTTGTCTCGGGGTTTCCGAGGAGTCCAAGGAAAGTTTCGAGCCCCAAAGCCAACCCCGGGGTCCTCTCAGGCTCAGGAGACGCCCTCGTTTGGGCCAGCCCAGCTCTGCTCGACCCCCGAGTCCCCCTCCCGGATCCCCTGGCCTCTTTCTCCTTTCCTCCGATCCCGTTACAGGGGGTCTGGCCTCTGCGCCCCGCCCCCGAGGGCTGCAGCACCCGGGGACCCACGCCGCAGCCAATGGAGAGGCAGCGTAACGAGGGCGGTGGCGGTTGTGATGCGCCGAGCCGGAGAGTGGCGGCCAATCAGCGGCGAGCGCGAGGGCGGGCTGTGACGCCGTCGGCGCTCCGCGTGCGGCGGCGGTATAGGAGCGAGCGCCGCGGCCAGCAGCACCAGCTCCGCTCCGCCGCCGCTGCCGCCCGTCGCTCCGCGCCCGCCCGGCGCGCCCCCAACCGCTGCGGCCCGCCGCCCTCCGCGCGCAGACCCCGCCGGCCGGCCAGTCAGCGAGCCGTCTCCTGCCCGGCTTGACCCTGAGCCTCGCCTTCTCGCGCTGCGGCCGCCCGCGCCGCCTCGGCCGCCTGCCTGGCATGAAGACCAAGTTCTGCACCGGGGGCGAGGCGGAGCCCTCGCCACTCGGGCTGCTGTTGAGCTGCGGCAGCGGCAGCGCGGCTCCGGCGTCCGGCGTAGGGCAGCAGCGCGACGCCGCCAGCGATCTCGAGTCCAAACAGCTGGGCGGGCCGCAGCCTCCGCTTGCGCTGCCCCCGCCACTGCCGCCGCTGCCGGTGCTCCCGCCGGCGGCGGCCGACGATCAGCCGGAGCCTCGGACACGGCGCAGGGCCTATTTGTGGTGCAAGGAGTTCCTGCCTGGCGCCTGGCGGGGCCTCCGCGAGGACCAGTTTCACATCAGTGTCATCAGGTCTGTGGCTTCGCTGAAACGGAGGCCGGCGTAGGGGGGCCGGCGGGCGGCTAGAGGGTCAGGTGACGCGGGGGGCGCACAGAAGGCGGGGCCGGGGCCGGGGCGGGGCGGGGGCCCAGCGGCCGGAGAAAGCCTTCTCTCCCCTTCCCCCAGCGCCTTCGGGAAGTCCAGTAGGGATCCAGTGAATCGGGCTGGCGGCCGCCGGAGACCGTCCAGAGGCAGGCAGTGGTAAAAATGTCGCGTTCCTGAGAAAACGGGTGTATCCCCGGAGAACAATGCGGTTCAGTCACGACGTATTTTGTATTGAAGCTTGAAATGCGTCTAGAGTCCCTTTGCGGTGCAGGTCCTTGAGTGAAGTTTTAGGCTGACTTTAAAAAAAAAAATCACTTGATAACTTTTTCTAGTTCCTTGAGTTCGTGATTTGATTTTGTTCCCCTCTGAAAATCATTTATTGTTGTGAGTGAGGGAGTAACATTTACTCCTTCCTTCCAAAACTGCGACATCGTATGTAGCGTATGTACCTGTGCTGACGGACGCAGTTGGGTGGGAGGCGTGGCTTCAAAAATCAGAGTAAGGGAGAAATATTCTTTAACCTTTTTTTTAAGCTTAAAAAGATTTAGCCTTGGCCGGGCGCAGTGGCTCGTGCCTGTACTTCTAGCACTCTGGGAGGCCGAGGCAGGTGGATTGCCTGGGCTCACAGGTTCGAGACTAGCCTGAGCCAGGGCAAGATTTCATATCTAAAAATAGCTGGGTGTTGTGGTGGGCGTCTGTAGTCTCAGCTTTCCAGGAGGCTGAGGGAAGAGGATCACTTGAACCCAAGAGTTTGAGGTTGGTGTGAGCAGTGATGCCAGGGCACCATACCAAGGGTGACAAAGTTTGTCTGAAAAAAAATTTTTTTTTTTTTTTAAGAGATGGAGTCTGGCTGTGTTGCCCAGGCTAGTCTAGAACTCCTGGCCTCAAGCAGTCCTTCCTTACAACCCCCTCATTCCCTATTGCTGGACCTACAAGTGTAAGCTGCCTAGAAGAGTCATTGTTCTAGGCCAGGCGTCCTCAAACTGCGGCCTGCCTAGAACATTTATCTGGCCGGCCGCTGCTTGTCCTGCTTCGCAGCCGACTCGTCCTGGGGACCGCAGTCTGGCCCTCCAGCTATCTGAGGAACAGTGAACTGACCCCCTGTTTAAAAAGTTTGAGGATCCCTGGTCTAGGCCATGTACTCGTCAGTCAGTAAAATGAAGACCTAGAGAAGTAATTTACCTGGGGTCACTGGCTGTTCATCACTTTCAAAGCCTGAACTGGGCTGGGTGCTTGTGGCTCAATTTGCTAAGGCACCAGGCACATACACCTAAGGTGGCGAGTTTGAATCCAGCCAGGCCTGCCAAACAACAATGACGGCTGCAACCAAAAAATAAATAGCCAGGCATTGTGGCGGGTGCCTGTGGTCCCAGCTACTTGGGAGGTGGAGGCAGGAGACTTGCTTGAGCCCAGGAGTTGGGGGTTGCTGTGAGCTGTGATACCATAGCACTCTACCTAGGGGGACAGCTTGAGGCTCTGTAAAAAAAAAAAAAGCCTGAACTGGTCTCTGGTGTTTCCCCATTGCTGCTGCACTAGTGCTCTTGCCTTTGGCCTGTGAGTATTTTGGACAGCCTGGATCCAGACTTAGCACATTTATGATGTCCAGGGAGTGTCACTCATCAGTTAAACCTTTGCAATTTGCTCAGACCAGACGTTACAAAAGCTTTGAACATATCTTTTTTTTCAAGGAGTTAGTAGTCTTGGAAGACACAGCTTTCCTTAGTGGTTGGAGGGCCTTTTTACATAACGCTACAGGGTGCTACTGCTTCTTAGTCCTGTGATCTGGAGTAGAATGTAGGTATAGAATGAGTTTAATAAAGAAAGAAGAGGTGATTAAGGGACACGGAAAAGGGAGTGATCCCTAGCTTAAAAAAAAAGATAAGACAGTTGGAGATGCGGAGGAGGGATTTGCTTGGTTGATCCTTTGGGGCACTTACATTTACTGTGGCTCCAGCTGCTGCCTGTTCCTGACATTTCCCTGTCCACCTCTTGAGCTCCATTTTTTCACTGAGAGCCAGTCTGTCTGCAGAGGTTTGTCAGACCTCTCACAACATCAGCATTCCCTTCAGCTTGTTCTGAATTTAACCCTTTGGTGCCTCTTCACTCCTGAATGTGCTTCTCCAGCTTTCTCTCTGAGTTGTTAACAGACTGGCCAGAGTCTCAGGATTAATTCTAACTCACTCTTCTCCTGGAAATCCCTCCTCCACACACAGTGGTAACTAAAACCTGTGAAGTAACTACTTTTGTGTTTGCACCTTCCATCTGCATTCTTCATGACTTCCAAGGCCAGAAGAGGCAGCCTGCCTTCTTTAGAAGTGTAACAGGAGGTGTCTGTATCTTCTTGAGTTTCTTGTGTTCTCTCTAACCTCAGGTATTTCTCAAATATTACTCCTGTGGCTTTCTGTAACTAGAGAATTAAATTCAAGCTTGTTTGCTTGGTCTAAACTTGGGCCTAAGCCTACCTTTTTTTTTTTTAAGAGACAGAGTCTCCCTTTATCGCCCTCAGTAGAGTATCAAGGTGTCACATCTCACAGCAACCTCCAACTCCTGGGCTTAGGCAATTCTCTTGGCTCAGTCTCCACGAGTAGCTGGGACTACAGGCCCCCACCACAATGCCTGACTATTCTTTGTTGCAGTTTGGCTAGGGCGGGGTCGAACCCCCCACCCTTGGTATATGGGGCCGGCGCCCTACCGACTGAGCTACGGGCACTGTCCCCCCCCCCGCCTTTTTTTTTTTTTTGGAGAGAGTCTTACTCTGTGCCCTGGGTAGAGTGCAGTGGCATCATCATAGCTCACAGCAACCTCAAACACTTGGGCTCAAGTGATCCTTATGCCTCATCTTCCTGAGTAGTTATGACTACAGGCGTGTGCCACTATGCCCAGCTAATTTTTTTTGCTTTTAGTAGAGATGGGGGACTCTTTCTTGCTCAGGCTGGTCTCAAACTCCTGAGCTTAAACCTTCAATCTACCAGCTTCTGCCTCCTACAATGCTAGGATTACAGCCATGAGCCACTGCACTGCCTATCTTTCTATAGCGTTTTTTTTTTTTTCTTTTTTTTTTTGAGACAGTCTCACTATGTTGCCCTCAGTAGAGTGCCATGGCCTCACAGATCACAGTAACCTCATACTCTTGGGCTTAAGCAATTCTCTTAACTCAGTCTCCCAAGTAGTTGGGACTACAGGCACCTGACACAGTGCCCAACTATTTTCTCTTGCAGTTGTTGTTTATCAGGCCTGGACTGGGCTTTAACCCACCAGCCTCCGTGCATGTGGCCGGTGCCTTACTCAATGAGCTACAGGTGCTGAGCCTGTTGTTGTTGTTTTATTTTATTTTGGAGACAGAGTCTCACTTTGTCGCCCTTGGTAGAGTGCTGTGGCATGATAGTTCACAGCAACCTCAGATTCCTGGGCTCAAGCGATTTTCTTGCTTCAGCTTCCAGCCTCCTGAGTAGCTGGGACTGCTATCAAGGCGCCTGCCACCAAGCCTGGCTATTTTTAGAGACTGGGTTTTGCTCTAGCTTAGGCTGTTCTCGAACTTACGAGCTCAGGCAGTCTGCCCACCTCAGTGTCCCAGAGTGCTCGGATTACAGGTGTAAACCACTGCACCTGGCTGGCTGTTTATTCCTTCCTTGCTATAGCAAATAACATCTAGCTAGTTATGTACGCCAGACCCTGCACTTTCTGCATGAACTTTGTGTTTTCAGTTATCAGGCCTTTCTTTGCTGTAATTCTCTGCTTGGCAGCCTTTCCTCTGGTATCTGCTTTTATTTCATTTTATTTTTGAGACAGAGTCTCACTTTGTAGTCCTCAGTAGAGTGCTGTAGCGTCATAGCTCATAGCAACCTCTAACTCTTGGCTCAAGCGATTCTCTTGCCTCAGCCTCCTGATTAGATGGAACTATAGGTGCCAGCCACAACGCCTGGCTATTTTTGAGATGGGGTCTTGCTCTAGCTCAGGCTGGTCTGGAACTCATGAGCTCAGGCGATCCACCCATCTTGGCCTCTCAAAGTGCAGGGAGGCCAGGCGTGAGCCACCACGCCTGGCCCTTGGTATCTGCTTTTAAAATTCCTTCTTCATTCTTGGCGCCCTTAGCACAGTGGTTACGGAACCAGCCACATACACCCAGACTGCCGGGTTCAAACCAGGCCTGGGCCAGCTAAAAAAAACCACAGTGACAACTGCAACAAGAAAATTGCTGGGGGCTTGGTGCTGTGGCTCAATCAGCTAAGGCGCCAGCCACGTACACCCAAGGTGGCGGGTTCGAATCCCCAGCCCGGGCCTGCCAAACAACAATAATGGCTGCAACCAAAAAATGGCCAGGTGTTGTGGCGGGCGCCTGTGGTCCCAGATACTTGGGAGGTGGAGGCAGGAGACTCGCTTGAGCCCAGGAGTTGGAGGTTGCTATGAGCTGTGATACCACGGTACTCTACCCAGGGGGATAGCTTGAGGCTCCGTCTCAAAAAAAAAAAAAAAAGAAAAGAAAATTGCTAGGGGCGGCACCTGTGGCTCAAAGGAGTAGGGCAATGGCCCCATAAGCCAGAGGTGGTGGGTTCAAACCCAGCCCCGGCCAAAAAAATAAAACTGCAAAAGAAAATTGCTGGGCGTTGTGGTGGAGGCCTGTAGTCCTAGTTACTTGGGAGACTGAGGCAAGAGAATCGCTTAAGCCTAGGAGTTGGAGGTTGCTGTGAGCTGTGATACCACGGTACTCTACCCAGGGTGGCAGCTTGAGGATCTGTCTCAAAAAACAACAAACCAACGAACAAGAACAACACATAAAATTCCTCCTTCAAGGTCTAACTCAGAGAGAGCCAAATAGAATTGATTTCTTTCCCGTGTATGTCTCTGCCCTTGCACTTCATGCCTGCATGTGTTATCACAGCACTTAGCACTTTTGTGTATTCATGCATTTCCATTCTCATGTTTTTTGTTTTGTTTTTTTTGTAGAGACGGTGTAGAGTGCCATGGCATCACACAGCTCACAACAACTTCCAACTCCTGGGCTTAGGCAATTATCTTGCCTCAGCCTCCCGAGTAGCTGTCACTACAGGCGCCTGTCACAATGCCTGGCTATTTTTATGTTGCAGTTTGGCTGTAGCTGGGTTTGAACCCATCACCCTTGGTATATGGGGCCGGCGCCCTACCCACTGAGCCACGGGAGCTGCCTCTTTGTTTTTTTTTAAATTTTGAGAGAGATTCTTACTTTGCTGCCTTAGGTAGAGTGCCCTGGCATCACAGATCACAGCAACCTCAAAGTCTTAGGCTCAAGAGATCCTCCTGCTTCAGCTTGATTGGGTTCTTTGAGGACTCTCCGTACTTCTTTCCAGAGGCTATATTAGTTTGCAGTTCCATCAACAGTATAAAAGTGCTCCCCATGGGTGGTGCCTGTGGGTCAGTGGGTAGGGCACCAGCCCCATATACCGAGGGTGGCGGGTTTGAACCTGACCCTGGCCAACTAAAACAGCAATGAGAATTGCAACAAAAAATAGCTGGGTGTTGTGGCGGGCGCCTGTAGTCCCAACTACTCGGGAGGCTGAGGCCAGAGAATTGCTTGAGTCCAGCAATTTGATGTTGCTGTGATCTATGACTTCACAGCACTCTTAATAAGGGTGACACAGTGAGATTCTCCCCCCCCCCAAAAAAAAGAAGGCTCAGCGCTTGTAGCTCAAATGGCTAAGGTACCAGCCACATACACCAAAGCTGGCAGGTTTGAATCCAGTCTAGGCCTGCCAAACAACAATGACAACTGTAACCAAAAAAAAAGGGCAAAAAGAAAATTTGTTCATGCCCAGAAATCACAGCTAAATACTACCTCTGTCTCTGCATATAATTTTTTTTTGATTTTTTGGTTTTTGTTTTTGTCACAGCTCACAGCAACCTCAAACTCCTAGGCTCAAGCAATTCTCTTGCCTTAGCCTCCCGAGTAGCAGGGACTACAGGCGCCTGCCATAAGGCCTGGCTGCTTTTAGAGACAAGTTCTTGCTCTGGCTCAGGCTGGTCTCCAACCCCTGAGCTCAGGTGATCTACCCAACTTGGTCTCCCAAGTGCTTGGCTTTTTTTTTTTTTTTTTTTTTTGAGATAATCTCATTCTGTCGCCCTGGGTAGAGTGCTGTGGCATAACTCATAGCAACTTCAAACTTTTTTTTTTTTTTTTTTTTGCAGTTTTTGGCCAGGGCTGGGTTTGAACCCACCACCTCTGGCATATGGAGCCAGCGCCCTACTCCTTTGAGCCACAGGCACTGCCCCGTGACTTCAAACTCTTGAGCTCAAGAGATCCTCTTGCCTCAGCTTCTTAAGTAGCTGGGACTATAGGCACCTACCCCAACACCCAGCTAGATTTTTCTCTTCTTTTCTTTCTTTATTTATTTTTGGCAGTTTTTGGCTGGGGCTGGATTTGAACCTGCCACCTCTGGTATATGGGATGAGCACCCTACTCCTTGAGCCACAGGCGCCGCCTTAGATTTTTCTTTTAGTAGAGATGGGGTCTCGCTGTTGCTGAGCTGGTCTTGAACTCCTGAGCTCAAGCAATCCTCTCACCTTGGCCTCCCCAAGAGTTAGGATTATAGGTATGAGCCACCATGCCCGGCTGAGTTCAAGAAATTTAATGAGAGAGCTGTTTGAAAACTGTCAGAATGTTTCACATATATCTATTGACAGTTTACATCCCACAGACCTACTAATAGTGAAAAGAAAATTGATGATGAGGAGGACACTACTGCAAAACAGTGTTCCTTTAAATGTAAAAAGACAGAGGCCCTTGAAAAGACTGCCAAGTCCTCAGATATTTTTGAAAAATTATGCAGTAAAAGTCAAATAGAGGTTGGATTTTGGAAAAATTGTGCCAAAATTCCCTACTTGATTTGCTTTTCAGAGTTCAGACTTCAACTTATAACTTACATTACACATAAGAACAGAAATATTCTACACCAGATCACAGAATCCCCTCGCAGTGGCAGAGTCATCACTGCACTTTGAGCACCAAACTGACCTCAAAGAAGTCCACTACACCCTTTATGGAAAGACAAGCACCATCCCCACCTGTGGGCTGCGAGTCACCATCATTGACTACACCCTGTCATGATTAGAACGAGATGGGATTTCCACAGATGAGGACCCATTTACTGGTGAAGACCAGTTTGAGATCTACAGGCTGATGTATAAGAGTAACAACTGCTGAGGTGGCTTGTACTAATGTGCTTTGCCTACATTACCTCACAGTTAAATTTCTGACACAAATGACCTTCAAGACCAAATGTAAAACCCATGCCATGAAGCAAATAAAGAAAATGATCCAGTATTTTTCCATAGCACAATGCTGAACTTCAGCTCTGCCACCAACCTGTTCTGCCAACACAATCTATTTAAGTAAGCCAAGTGTGTCTTACTGCCTCAAGGTAAGAGGATGCTGCTTTTTTTTTTTTTTTTTTTTTTTATTGAGTCCAGGGCAGTGCCTGTGGCTCAAAAGGGTAGGGCACCAGCCCCCATAGGCCGGAGGTGGCGGGTTCAAACCCAGGCCCAGCCAAAAAAAAAAGAGAGAGAGAGAGGGAGTCTCAAGCTGTTGCCCTGGGTAGAGTGCTGTAGTGTCAAAGCTCACAGCAACCTCAAACTCTTGGGCTGAAGCGATTCTCTTGCCTCAGCCTCCCAAGTAGCTGGGATTACCAGCACCCACCACAATGCCCAGCTAGTTTTTTTGTTGTTGCAGTTGTCATTAAACTGGCCTGGATTGGGTTTGAACCCACCAGCCTCTGTGTATGTGGCTGGCACCCTACCCAGTGAGCTATGGGCGCCGCCAAGGACCCTGCTCTTAAATCCTCTGGTGTGGGCTCCTACCCATTGCGCAGTGATTATAGCACCAGCCCATACACCAAAGTTGGCGGGTTTGAACCGATCTGGAACTCATGAGCTCAGGTGATTTACCCGTCTCGGCCTCCCAGAGTGCTAGGATACAGCGTGAGATGTTCTTTACCAGACTGAGGAAGTTCCTTTGTCTTTCTCATTTTCTGAGAGCTGGTTATTTGCTATGAATGGGTGTTGGGTGTGTAGTCATATGCTTTGTGTGCTTCTATTGATAGGATCATGTGATTTTTCTACTTTAGCCTGCTGCTGTGGTAGATTATATCAGTTGCTTTTTGAATGTTGAATCTACAGTCCTGTGGTTAGGTTTCAGGTTTTGGTGAGCCTGTACCACTGGATTTAAGTGCTTCCTAACTTTTCCCTCTCCCTTCAGTGGAACAGGATGGCCAGGGGGGTTAGAGTTTTTTCCCTTCCCCCAGACAGGTGAGTGTCTGGCAAAATAATTTCTCCTGAAGGCAGATCTTGTTAGGATTACACCTGTAATCCTAACACTCTGGGAGAGTTAGGTGGGTAGATTACCTGAGCTCACAGGTTTGAGACCAGCCTGAGTTAGAGTGAGACCTTGTCTCAAAAAAAAAAAAAAGGCGGGCATTGTGGCGGGCGCCTGTAGTCCCAGCTACTTGGGAGGCTGAGGCAAGAGAATTGCTTGAGCCTGAGAGTTTGAGGTTGCTGTAAGCTAAGATGCCATAGCACTCTACCAAAGGTGACCAAGTAAGAGTGTCTCAAAAAAAAAAAAAATTAAAAATGGGGTCCCTTCTCATGCCCTAAGCATGAAGGAATTTTCTTTTGTAGAGCTCTTGGAAGTAAAACTCACCAAAATGTGGGGCTCCCCCATGGTTGGAGCCCCCCTGGAATTTTCTTTCTGTTTGTTTTTCAGACAGAGTCTCACTCTGTCACTCTGGGCAGAGTGCCATGGCAGTCGTAGCTGACAGCAACTTCAAACTCCTGAGCTCTTGGGATCATCTTACCTCAACCTCCCAAGCAGCTAGGACTAAAGGCTCAGTAAAAAAGTTCATTTTATCCTCTTAGAAGGCGAAAGAGAGTAGAAGAAAAGAGGGGGAGTCCTAAAGAAAGAAAAGACAATTGCTAGTGCCGAGGCCAATGGGCGACAGAGAGCAACAAAACAATGGTTGCTGTCCGTAGATAATGGAAACAGCGGCTGGATTTCAGAGTCCGAGAGTTGGCTGCCCTGCCTTTTCTTGGAGATAGGCTTTATCCCTGGAGATGAAACTCTACCCTGAGGTACAGTTTTGGGCCAGGCAGGGTGGCTCATGCCTGTCATTCTAGCACTGTGGGAGGCTGAGGAGGGAAAATTGCTTGAGTTGGCAGGGCGCCGGCCACCTGTGGTGAGGGTGGCAGGTTCGAAATTGGGCCCTTCTGGCTAAACAACAACAACAACAATGCAACTGCAACAAAAATAATGGCCAGGTGTTGTGGTGGGCTTCTGTGGTCCTGGCTGCTGGGGAGGCCGAGGCAAGAGAATCGCTTAAGCCCAGGAGTTTGAGGTTACTGTCAGCTGGGACATCATGGCACTCTACCCAGGGTGACAGCTTGAGACTCTGTCTCAAAAAAAGGAGACTTGCCTAAGCGAGAGTAAGACCCAGCTCAAAAACCAGCCGGGCTCCGCAGCAAGTGCCTGTAATGCCCACTGCCTGAGTCTGAGGTTGCAGTTAGCTGTGATGCCATTGCACCCTGCTCAGGGCAGAGGGTGGGACTCTGTCTCAAAGAAATGAAAAGAAAGTTACAGTTTTGGGTATGGACCCCAGCTGCTCACTCAGGAACTCTGTACAAGGGCAGATTCTCAAAAGCAATTTTAAAAGGAAATATCTCTTTTCTGTCTGTTCAGCTCTTTTCAGAAATTGTACCAAACAGAACTCTCACAGGGTGCCTGTTAGTGGAGAACTCTTAGGATTGATCTTTAAGTGTTACTGGGAGATTGCTGGATTAAGTATTTTCCTGTTGTTTTTGCAAGTTTGCCTCTTGATCTAATTTCTCTAAGAGTTGATTTTTCAGTTTGCTCAGCTTTTTACTTGTTTGGATTGAGTGACAACTTCTGTTTCTTACATGTTGGACCAGAAGTCTAAGTGGCGTTTACATAATGACAATAATAATAATAAACACTTCCTTCACTCTCTACCATATCTGTACCATTGGTTTCGGTTATGTCCATGGTCTCCTTCCTGGTTTCCCTCTGTGGACCTGTCAGCCAGCCTAGACTCAGGCACAATCTCAGTATTTACACATCTTGGGTGCCTAATATTCCTTTTGTTGAGTATTGAAGGACTGATGATGAAACAATAAGACCAGCAGGGGCAGAGGGATGTGAGGACATTATGGGCAAGTGGGAGTACTCCTGATCAGGGTGGAAGAAGTAGGCAGAGGTGTGCAAATGTTCTGGGAAGGTTAAGGACAGTTGCTTAAAATTTATATTTTCAGCTGGGTGTAGTGGCTCATGCCTATAACCCTAGCTCTCTGGGAGGTGGGCGGGTGGCTTGTCCGAGCTCAGGAGTTTGAGACTAGTCTGAGCAAGAGCAAGACCCTGACTCTACTAAAAACAGAAAAAAATGAGCTGAATGTTGTGGTGGGTGCTGGTAGCTACCGGGGAGGCTGAGGGAGGAGGGTCTCTTGAGCCTAGGTATTTGAGCTTGCTGTAAGCTAGCCTGATGCCATGGTACTCCAACCAGAGCAGCAGAATGAGATTGTCTTAAAAAAATTATAATTTAGGAACTTTCTGGGGTGGTATAGGAGATAGCTTAGAGGGAAGGCTAAGCTAGAATACTAGGGGGAGGGGCGCTTATATTTGGGCAGGAGCAGTGAGAATGGAGAGGAAAGAATTTGGGAGACAGGGAGACAACCAGGCTGATAGAGATGAGGAAGATTTTGAATCCAAGTGAGTGGAAAAAAGACACTAGTATTAACTGAAGTAGGTGAATCAGGAGGCAGGAATCGTTTTTGAATAGAGGGAGGAAAAGGTTATGAGTTGGCAGTCAGGCCAGGGAATAAATTGGTGTTCAGTTTTGGGGGAGGGGTAAATAGGTAAAAACTGCAGAGAAGGCTCAGCACCTATAGCTCAGTGGTTAGGGCGTCAACCACATACACCGAGGCAAGTGGGTTCGAACCCAGCCTGGACCTGCTAAAACAATAAAGACAACTGCAACAAAAAAAATAGCCAGATGTTGTGGTGGGCTCCTGTAATCCCAGCTACTTGGGAGACTGAGGTGAGAGTTTGAGGTTGCTGTGAGCTGCGATGCCAGTTGCACTACTGAGGGCGACATAGTGAGACTCTGTTTCAAAAAAACCCCCCAAAACTGCAGAGTACAGAGTCATTAAGAAAGTAAAGGAGTGGTTTTCACAGGGAGATGATTCTTCCCCCCAACCCCAAAACCCCCTCTAACATTTGATAACGTCTAGACATGTTTGAATGTCATGATGTAGTGATGATAGTCCATCCAGCCTCTAGTGGGTAGAGGGCAAGGTTGATGCAAACATCCTACAGTGCACAGGATGGGCCTCCTCTTCCCTCAGCTAAGAGTTCTCCAGTCCCAAATGTTAAGCTGAGCCTCATGTTGAAGTTTAAATGGTTAGAAGAAATTTTCCAAAAATATGCTTTTTTTTTTCTTATCTTCCTTGTGCTCTTACCTGTTTGGTATTAGGCTGTGTTCTATTTCCCATGGAGTCACCCCTATGTTTTGGGGGTCATTTTTCTGATGAGATACTGCTTATGTTGTAATTTTTTTATTTCTAGTCTTTTTGACTTTTTATTTTTATTTTTATTTTTATTTTTTGAGACAGAGTCTGGCTACATTGCTCTTGGGCAAATGCTATTCTCTTGCCTCAGCCTTCTAAGTAGCTGGGACTACAGGTGCCCATCACAACACCTGGCTATTTTTTATTGCAGTTGTCATTGTTTAGCTGGCCCAGGCCAGATTTGAACCCGTCAGCCTTGGTGTATGTGGCTGGTGCCGTAACCACTATGCTATGGATGCTGAGCCCATTTTGACTTTTAGATGATGTTCTTTAGACATAAAGGGAACTGAGCCCTTTATGTCAAGGACTGGATATAGTGTGATTGTAGATGGTTTGTAGAAGTTTTAGTGGCATTTTTGCTTTTCAGCAAAATACAGTTGGTTAGGTGTAGACCAGGTAACTTTCCATCTTTTTTTTTTTTTTTGAGACGTAGCCTCAAGCTGTCCCCCTGGGCAGAGTGCCATGGCATCACAGCTCATAGCAACCTCCACCTCCTGGGCTCAAGTGAGTCGCCTGCCTCCGCCTCCCAAGTAGCTGGGACCACAGGCGCCCGCCACAACGCCCGGCCATTTTTTGGTTGCAGCCATCATTGTTGTTTGGCAGGCCCGGGCTGGGGATTCGAACCCGCCACCTTAGGTGTACGTGGCTGGCGCC